>APFE031289652.1:0-17069 GCA_000404065.3 Pinus taeda
TACCTTGGATTTAAAAACCCTGTTTTTAAACCCAAGGTCATGTGAAATTTGCAAAAATAAGGAAAATTCTTCAAAATGCCGGCAATAACCCTGGTTTCCTCGCCAGAGTCCATCAGATAGTCAACCTGCAAAAAGAACAGAGTTAAAGCACTCAAAAGATCAAATTCAGGACAAAGTGAACTCAAAACAGTGTTAAAGTGAATGTCAAAGCAAAAACATTAGAAAGTGGGTTTGGTAAGTTAATTTTTTCAAATTTGGGCCTATAAGGAGTAAATTTCCTCTAAACATGCCTCATTATGCATTTGAGAGTTTGCAAAGACAAGTGAGAGGTCAAAGAGGCGATTTGCAGCAAGTTAGAGTCTTTTTCAGGGGGCGCGACCACTCAAACTCAGTGCGCGACCAGTTGGGCGGGGCGCGACCAGTTGGGCGGTGCACGACCACTCAGCGCCACTTCTGCAGTGTATTTTCCTAAGGGGCACGACCACTCAGGAGGGGCGCGACCACTCAGAGCAGGGGCGCGACCACTCGAACTGTTTTGTCCAGTATCACTCTAAATCGACCAAATCGCCCTCCTGCGTGCTAAATTGATCGAGGTAGGCACTCAATTCATGAATGATGATAATGGATGGTGAAAATAATGATGTGTGTCATAGTTTTATCATTTAAAATTGCAAGTGAATGGATTAATATGGCTGTTGCTAATGTTTGTAAAATGCTAGGGTTTTGTGACTGTTTCAAGTGTTTATTGTCCCATTGATCCCTTCCTTTTTTCCCCTCTTTCATTAATAATCATGTTTGCATCTCTGCCCTATTTCATTTGCACATAAATGTTGCCCTTCCCCCATCCCTAAGCTATAAACCCTACCCCTCTCACAAGCACTCAAACCCTAATTCCCTCTACCATACACATGCAAAAAACTAAAACAAAAAGAAAAGATACATTGTAAAGATTGAAGAGAGTCATGTAAATTTAATGTGCTGTATATATTTAAAAAGCATGTACAAACCTCTATATATCCTTGATATCCCCTTGTACATGAAACACTTTCCCTTCATGTGAAAATGATGAGTATGTACTCCTTAATGTACATGTAACCCTTAAAGAACAAAAAGAGCAGAATTTGCCTTATAACACACATGAACTCCTCAGTGAATTTGGTGTATGGTGTCCCTATGTCCCTCTTGATTCATGTATGCCCCTTCCATGTTCATTATCATACATGTTTCGTCCCATATGAGATGTTCTTGGCAAATGATTTCCCAATGTTAAAACTGTTCCTATATGCATGATAATGTGTAAAGTTTCCCTTGAAAATTCCCTGTTATTATCATATATTCCCATTCCTTGTTAAGAAGTTCCCTCCCCTAACATTCCCCTCATGTTTTTTCCCCTTGAAACAACATAGAGTTCAGTACTTTTGCAGGCAGAGGCAGCAGTCCAATTTGTCCTTCAGTTTTCCCATCTTGCTCCAAAACCATGCCAGATACTGAGACTTATGAGCAAGGTGATGACCATTCATCATCTACAGAGGTTTAGGTACAGAGGAGGCCTCATAAGGGTGGAAAGGGTGGTCATCACAGGTTATTGGGCTAGGATGCATGTTTGCAAGGCGAAGATGAAAATGTTCCAAAGGAGGTTGACCGAGGCTCCCAAAGGGAGGAAGAAGACCAACCCGCTCCGTATCTTGGCCGACGCTTCTCTCACACACCATGATACTCATTAGCATCCTCCTAGCAGCAAACCCAAGAAATTTTGAGAGTTTTGAAGCATTTTTGGCATTTTTGAGAATTTATAGGTTTTGGCCATTTGAGTGGTCTCACCCCACGCGCGACCAGTCATGGGGACAGCTCAGAACGGGGAAAACTCTACATTTGTGGAATTTTCATGCAAAAATACACTTGCCTGTGGATGGGCTTAAGATTTTATGAAGATTTGGGCTCCCAAAAGCTCAAAATACATGCAAATTTTGACTTTCTGCCCCTTTTTTGAGTTGCAGAAAGCGGCCTTGGGAGAAATGACTTTTTAGGGGTCAAATCAACTCCAAATTCAGAAATTATAGTGGGGTTGGAGAGTAGACTCATATACCTTTCCAATGAGCTATCTTGCACCTGATTTGGACACCAGGAAGGCCCTCAAACAGAGCTGTCAATGCGCGCGACCAGTCAAAGTGAGGGGCGCGACCACTCAGACAAATTTGTCTGTTTTGACCAGTTCGGCCAACAAAACACTGTTTTCACCTTGGTTGACTTTTGAGGCATGTAAATGATGGATTTTTGTGTAATTTTCATGGCACTTAGATACTTTTACTCTCCTTGAACACTTCCAGAAGTTTCCTTGATGTAAATGGTAAATATTTAATGCATGGATAGGTTTCCTAAGTTTTAGAGGCAAGTTGTTTTGACTGCCTATTATCTAGTGATTAGTTTAGAAGTGGTTGAAACAGCTCCTAGGATAGTGAGCTCGACCCCTAGAGGCAAGGAAAGAGGTTGGCTTGCCTATATTATGTATTTTCTCAATCATTTTGAGAGGTTGGAAGGTTGGACTCTTGAGGGAGAAGCTCTATTGTATATTTTACTTGTATCTCTGCAATTTGAGGAAAAGGAAGGCCAGGGTTTTGCAGACATCATTGTGGATTCCTGTGGATTATTGTGCTGATGGTGTGTTTCCTACTTTTCATTGTAAGTGTGTTTATGTGTTCCATCTCTTATTCTATTGCTGCTAATTAAACAAAAGAAGTGATAAAGTTTGAATTCATGCATGCCATGCTCAGCTTTCAACTTTGTTTAATATTTATGTTTTCCACTGTCTAGAGAGGATTCAAAGTCATTGTTTTCCCTCTTTAGCCTCTCTTCCTTTCTCCTTGATCATCCATCTCGACTAAAGGCATCAGCACAAACTCCTACCTTGCCCCAAAGACCCACCTGCAAAAACTGAGCTCAATCCCCGCACCCTGAATTGCACTCCCTCCAATTGCCACCAAAAAACCAAAAATCTTTAAATCAACCCCCTTTATCAATTTACTAGCCTAAAATCTTTATTCCTAATTGGTCAGCTTATCATATTGAAAGATCTAACGTATCTGACCTGAGAGAGCCTTCTCATACCTCGTAGGGCTAGCTACGAGGTGAAATGGTTTGATGTAGCCTTGAGAGTTTGTCTATCTCAGCCTAGGTGAATTCCAAGCACTAACATTTCCTATCATTTCCCTATGGAGCAAATGTTATTCCCTATCATTTCCTAAAGGAAACTGAAGACACTACCCTTATCATCCTACATCTGGCATGTTTTAAGGTGTATCTAGAGGTAATGACATCTTGATGGATTAGCGTTGTCATGAATGCTTCCACTGAACATAGAGCGTGCCTCCATTATGCACTATGGTGCTTCGTATCCCTTTCTTACAGCATATGTTTTTGCAATATCAACATCAGCGGAGCAGAGGTGTCGTATTGATATAAATCGCATTCATCCGTTAGCAGTCCACTCGAACACACCTCTCTTCTCTTAGTCCTCGCCTACCGAAATAGTTCATATTAACTTATGATTAAGAGAAATATGCCAAGCATGCCTAAAAACACAAATCTTACTCTCAATAACACTTTTCTAAGATCAAAAGCAATAAGTGTGAAATAATCGGCCCCTTGTTCAGCCAAGGTTGCAATGCGATCAAGTCGTAATCGCACATCGTAGAGGGCAGTCATAGGAAACATCCCCCTCATCCCGTCAATTGCGATTTGCGATTGGCCAAACCTGAAAATGTATGTATTTCATTTAATAATCCCTACGGGTCCGCCATATCGCATCGCACTGTGTATTAGAGGAAAATCAGTTTGCCTTTGAAATCTATGAGTTTTAATAGATTTGGCGTGTTTCCTTTTATTTCTTAAGTCGTGTTAACAGAGGTTCAACCCTAGGTTTTTAATTCATGCATTGATTAAGTCTCGCAAGCATAAATTTGATTTACATTGAAAATTGGCACATAACACAGAACCGAATCTGAAATTTGGACTTGAAATATTATAGACGAGAACCCATACCCTATCAGGTTCGCGAAACCCTATTGCATCGCATCGTTTCAATGGAGAGGAACCGGGCTTATTAAACTGCCGAACTTTAATATTGCGATGGTAGAAGTGGACATGAAATCATATTATGCTACGCTTAATAATCTCGGCAAGTCTGCCAGATCACGGAGTGCCTTATGTATGGGCCTTGGGTTCCGCCGATTGTGATATACGATAGGCCGAATGCGAAAAAATGTATGCGTTGCGGTTAATAATGCTGGCGGGTCTTCCATATGGGATTTTCCTTTAAAAATCCAAACCATAACATTTTATCAAAGTACATGGGAAAACATAAAAAAAACCCGCGACCAGACCATAAGGTTGGACTTCAAATATTATGCACCCGGGTCTATAGTTATCATCAAGTCTGCTAATCGCATCGCGCCTTATGTATAAGCCTCAGGCTCCGCCGATTGTGATATGCAATAGGTCAGACCCGAAAATATATATGTTTAATAGTTCCGGTAGGTCCAGTATATCGCAGTGCAACTTATATATAAACCTTGTATTCCGTCGATTGCGTATGTGATTAGGGAAGTGGACCCGAAAATATATGTATTATGCTTAATAATCCTGGTGGGTCCACCATTCGCGAAACGTTGAAGCTTAGGCTTTGGGTCTTTAGCAAAGTGCGATTACGATTTGCGAATGGAGGCCTGATCGCATCACATTTATTCATGAGAGATAGGCCTTGCCCTTTGATCAATCCTACCTACGATATACAATAAAGGTATGCAATGAGGATGTGCGGAGATATTAAGTCATGCATGCCTTGCAAAGAATTTCTATTATAAAAGAGTTATAATAGGAATAAAGATGTGATGGAAGTTTTTGAGGGGTAAAGAGTGGGAATGGTTATATGTGTGGGCACTGGGCACCATGAAGTTTTATGAGGATTGAAAAAGTCCCAATGAAGGATATGAATGAAGGGCTAGACTGGGTTATAAATGAATCATGCCACAGAGATTTATTCAGGGGGTCTTAACCATTAAGAATTGAAAATTTGACTCAGCACAGAGATGAAATGCCTGGGATAAAAATAGATCATTCAGAAAAATGAAAGAGAAAACTTCTATGGGACCCATTCAAATTTGTTGCCAGAGCAGGTTTTAATAGGGTGGTGGTTGTGGCTAGAACAGAATTGAAGATTTGATGGATTGTTTGAGTGGAGCTAGATATTTTACAAAGTTAGATTTAAAAAGTGGTTATCATCAAATCAGAATTAGAGAGGGAGATGAGTGGAAAATTGCTTTTAAGACCAATGAAGGATTGTATGAATGGATGGTAATGACTTTTAAGTTATCAAATGCTCCTAGTACATTTATGAGACTTATGAATGAAGTTCTGAAGGAATTTATTGGTAAATTTGTAATATTATATCTGGACGATATATTAGTTTACAACAGATCTAAGGAGGAACATGTGAGACATCTGAATTATGTCTTATAGAGACTACAACAAGAAAATTTATTGTTAAATTTAAAGAAATGTTCATTCATGAAGGAGAAGTTGGTGTATTTAGGCTTTGTTGTTTTTGTTGAGGGGTTAAAGATGGATCCAGAGAAGATCAAGGCTATCATGGAGTGGCCTTCACCAAAAAGTGTCTTTGAGGTACAAAGTTTCATAGTCTTGCTAGTTTTTATAGGAAATTCATAAGGAATTTTAGTAATATAATGCTTCAATTATTGACACAATAAAGAAGGACAGACAACCATTTAAATGGATTGTTGAAGAAAAAAAGAAATTCCAACTATTGAAGAGAAGGATTACTGAGAAACCTATTTTGATTTTTCTTGATTTTAATAAACATTTTCAAGTGAAGTTTGATGCCAGTGGAGAAGCCATTGGAGCTGTTTTGAGTCAGGAGGACAGGCCTGTAGCTTATTTTAGTGAAAAGTTGAATGAGACAAAGAAGAAATTTATGGAAAGGAGTTTTATGCAGTGGTGCAATCTTTGAAGAAGTGGAGACATTACTTGATGTCCAAGGAGTTCATATTGTATTCAGATAACCATGCATTATAGTACATTATAAAATAGCCATAGCTTAACCAGAAGCATGCAATATGGGTAGAATCCCTGCAAAGTTTTAATTTTGTGTTAAAACATATAACTGGTCAATCAAACAAAGTAGCAAATGCCTTAAGTAGAAAAAGCATTTTTGTTCAAGAAAGTCAAATTCAAGTGTTGGGTTTTGATTTTCTTAAAGAGTTATATGAGAAAGATCTAGATTTTAAAGAGGCATTTGAAGCTTGTAGAAATCAAGTTTTTTTAGACAGAAGCAAGTGGCTGGATTATTTCCTGCAAGAGGGATTTTTTTAAAAGAAATCAACTTTGCATACCAAGTTGTTCTATGAGGGATAATTTGATCAACGAGAAACATAGTGGAGGACTTGGAGGGCATTTTGGTGCAGACAAGACATATGAGCAGATGAACTGGTTTTATTTTTGGCCAAAGATGAGGTATGAAGTGGAAAAGTATGTGAAAAATTGTAAAATCTGTCAGTATGCAAAGGAAAGGAGTCATAACATAGGTTTGTATGTTCCATTACCTATTCCAGATAGGCCTTGGGATATGGTAAGTATGGAATTTATTTTGGGTTTACCAAAAACGCAAAGAGGAAATGATTCAATTTATGTAGTAATTGATAGATTTTCAAAAATGGCACATTTTCTTCCATGTTATAAAGCCAATGATGCTACTCACATTGCTAATTTGTTTTTTAAGGAGATTGTAAGATTACATGGGTTACCTAAGAGCATTGTTTTAGACAGAGTGTTGAAGGACAAAGTCCCCTAGGGTCTTGGGTCAATAACCTAGTAGAGCGGGGGTTATCTACAATGAAAAACAAGCATTCCATACAGCCATGATACTAATATAAGCAAACTACGCAAATAGAGGTGCACCTGGGGGTCCTTTGTTTGGGTAGATCTAGCCAGGGTCCAAACCCTCTTGGAGTTCCTTCTGATCCTTCAACCTGCAACAATCAATTCAAGGAAGCATAGCAATATATGGACCAATCATCATATAGAAATCAACCTCATAGCATATTGAAAGATAGTTAATTATACAATTGAAACAACTATTCATATGCAAACCATAATGAAAACATCATAAGCATGAAGAAGATTGATTTCGAGAACAAGACAAATGTTTCTTTATTGTAGATAACTAAAGTAACAATAAGGAATAATATCACCTGAATCTTCCTCTCACAGGCTCCAAGTGGAACCGTCCTCCAGATTCGTCCAATCCCAAGTCTTCAACAAGCTCCTTCCATGACTCACTCAAGGATATCTCAACTAATGGAAAGACATCATAACTCAAGGAAACAAGGGTTTCCTGTAATGGGGGAAGTGTTGGAAGCACAAGGATCTTCAGACCTAATCAGGCATAATCTCAGCAGAGTGATTTTTCTCTCTATTCTCTCTCCCTTTAGGCCTTCCCATTGAAGTCTTTTTATACTTCTCCCAAAGTAGTTTTTTAGTTGGGAATTCGTTGGGAACAGTTGGGCCACGGGCACTAATAGGTAATCAACAGGTAAAACTCCTGATCTGCGCCCGAAATTAAGGAGATTTTTTTTTAAGTGTTTTAAGACATATACATGTGTTGGGTATACACAGACCCGCGTACACACGCGTTTAGCTCAGGGCAATGTCACGTATAGGAAGTAAAACACTGTTTTTTAAGTATTTGGACCAGGTCTGGAAGGAGGGGTTGCACTAGGCCATGAATGCAACATCACAAACATCAAGAGTGAGATTTGGAGCTATAACAGATGTCGCCTAATATATGAGGTCAAAAGGGGTACATGATGGCCGAAATGTATTAAGTAAGTGCATGGAAAGGAAACCTGTCAAAAATTGAGAAGGACTTCACTAGAGTTCAGTTTGCCAAGCCACAAAAGGATATCAAAAATAAACATTGTCTGAGGTGGGCATACCCATGCTCAGAAAAATTAAAGCATGTCCGCATATCAAGTACAAGCAGATCCACTAAGTATATAAGACTAGAAAATACATAATGGATCATTTGATCACGATCGAACAAGTACATGTCTGAATATCACATATAAGAATGTAAATGATGCTGAAGGATGAAACTAATCACTGATATCAAAAACCGATCCCAGAAGTACCAAATGAACACGATGGAGTAAGATGGTACTACACTGCAAACTCAGGTGCCAGCATATAGAATGTCGTAATGAATGACTGCAACATATAAGGTGGAGTGGTATCAACTAGCAGTAACAGGAGAAACTGTCAAGTGAACCAATAAATGTTGATGCAACTTGAGGTCTTCACCGACCGCCGTGGTACATTTCTACACCATGGGAATAAATGATCTGAAGTCGACCATGTGAGAAATCGTTTGATTACCGGTCATTGATGTATACCATTAAAAAAAGCGAGACTACTCACCGATAATGATAATGAGTGTCAAGGTACCTAGTACAATCTAACAAGTGTGAATAGATGAGCTAGAGTCAAACACCTATAAGAATCTATCAATCAGGAGACAATGATGGTTTCCCATTGTCGATAGTGAAGGATCTGCCACAAATGACTGCAAACCCCAAGATACTGCCAAATGGACTCTAGATTTTTTCCCCAGAGCAATGAGTCATAGTCGATAGGGAAAGATCCGCTAGAAGGAAGGCATTAAGGCATCCTTCGTCAATCTAGTGCGAGTGTAACCTGCAGGCCAATAATGTGAAAGTAATTGGACGAAAAAGATGTAGTAATCCGATAGAAGCACATTTCCGGCGTACACAAGATGTGGCTAGTGCACAACAGAAACCCTCTGAACCCCCAATAATGAAAGCTGACATAGAGGTGAGGTATCCACCAATAGGGTCAAAGGAAACCAAGGTACTGCACGAATCCCAATGTGTGACAGTGTAAGATGATGTCGAACAGAAGGGAAACCACTCAGTCAAAGACCCATGATACTGATCGATGCTGAGCACAAGGTGACCTATCAATAATGAAAATAGGGCTAGGGTGCGGCTCTAGGCCCGTCCTCAGAGCAAGATATCGTCGTCAATAAGGACAAGACCCACCAGCAAGAAGTCAATGGGGACCTTCTCAAACCGAACAAGTAAGGGACCAATATAACTGATGTGATGATAGACAAGACACTGAAAACCAGGGATGGCCGACTTAAAAATGAGTCAAGAGACACCGCAAAGAGGCCGACTCAGGCTAACTTCCCTTGAACAAAAGCATGACTCAATGATGACTATGTGGAAGCATATGATGATTCTATATAAGCTCGTCATGCAGGAGGCTCGAACGAACCCTCCATATGATTGGAAGAGATAACCAATCAGGGGAGAACTGACTCAATAACAAGGTTAAGGCATACCTAAGTCAAACTACATGGAGGAGACTTTGTTTTGAGTGCTTTGTCCAAGGGCAACACGACTGACTCTAGCTGCCAACAATAAGTGGAAATATTGTCTTGTTCCTGCTCTTTTTTGGAATATATAATTTTTTTTGTCTTTTTCTTTAAGCTGGAAAAAAGAATAAAAGAATACTATAGTACAGTGGAAAGAATGAGTGTCAGTGAAACAGATGATCTAGTTCTTGGGATTGGAACAATCCTATGCTCAATGCAAGGAGGCAAAAACTGGTCAAAGACACTCAAAGATGTGTTCTTTCCATGGGTCAAGATGTGTCAAGTTGCAGAAGTCAAGGGGATGCAATTTTTATTTTGCAGACATCATGGTCAAAAGTTGGCTTAAACACGAGTCCAAGTGAAGTTGGATCAAAGCCAAAAGGTGCAAATGGTCAAAATGCAATGCAGTAGTACAACTCAACGCAAAGGAGCCTCTAGGGTATAAGGCCATAATGAAGCGAAGAAGGAAAGAGGAATGAGTCTTCATCGCATAAATCATGGCAAGACTACAGAGGACTCCTGAGCCTACTCAAATTGAAGCAGCATAGGCAACAAATGTCAGTGAGGTGCTAACTACGATTCCCATAAAAAGGATGGCTCTACCACCGTGTCATGATTTAAAAATCAGCGAGTGAAGATGGTTTACAAACCATGACATGATGGGATCGACCCTATGGCAAGTGTATCGACAAATGGAGGCTAATATACATAATGCAACGGAAAAATGGTTTCCCTAACGTATATGCCAGTGAGAAAACGTTACCTGCCATGACGGGTTAGCAGTCATAGAACCGTCTCGAAACTGTCGAAAAAGCATCTGTAATGTCCTAAAAATCAAACCATTCTTGACATTGCAAACTCCCAAGTTAAAAGTTACATGAGACAAAACAAAATCAAGTTTTGAAAAAATTTGACATTTTTAAAGCTTATAAAATAGTTTTTTGACTCACCATTATCATCATTTGAGTTGAGAGCACAAGAAGTGAAGAAAAAGGAGAAAGCTTTGCCATTCGCCAAATTCGACTGTTCAAATCTTCCCAAGATCACCAAGTAACCTTTAAACTTATCTTGCATTCATTTCTGATTGGTTTTAAAAAATTTAATTCAAGTTTCACCATTGAATTATTGTCAAAAAAAAAATTGCGGCGTATACATGGGTTGGCTATGTGCAACCCATGTATAGGCAGGCCCTAGATATGAAACGGACCCGTGTATACGCCGTAAAAACTTCAAAACAAAAATCTTATGGTCCAAACTTGTTTTTCCTTCAGGATGCCAGTCACTTGGAGGGAAAGAGAGCATGCCTTAGTGGATGATGAGGTTATGAACGATCCTAATGCCCTGGATGCCTTAAGAGGATGTGGTTTGCTAAAGTTCTTTAACATTCCAAACATGAAAGCAAACACTCGCTTGCTCGAAATGCTTATTCACTACTGGAGCATCGATGATGACTCATTCATGATTGATCAAATACCACTCAACAACCTCGCCCTTAAATACTGTCGATATAAACATGGACCCCTTACCCGATAAATGTTATTCAATTGTGACAGTATCAATTGTGAATCAATATAGACTACCAACGAATCGATTTCATAAGAAATTGTTTTGGATAGTAAATTAATGACGACAGTATACTTGGCCATATTATTTGAAGTGGGGCCAATGCATACTACTCTTGACACCATCAACTGACCAGTTGGATAGTAGATTACCCAAGCTGCGGAAGCGAGGTTCTGATTGTGCCGACTAGCACCATCGGCGAATCCAAAATAGACCAAGTTATCCATCAACACCTGCCACAGCAAACCAAAAAGTGTTGATATCAAAAAACTCCTAATGAGATATGTACAAAAATACAAAATGTACAAAGAAGCCATTTCGTAGCTGCTACTTAAGCAAAGAACTTCTTAAGGTAGATCCGATCAAGGGGCTCCGCCAACTTGCTCCTAGGGATGTTTATAGGTATAGTTAAAGAAGCAATCAATATACTTCCTTCGATGAATAACTGTTTTGGAGCCAAAGGAACCGTACAAACATCTCTAGTCAGATTGGAGGACATATATTTGACTTCATGCAAAGGAGGACGAGAACGTGAACGATGATGTAAATCTTCCAATGGTCGATCTACAGCCGTCATTGCTTCAAATATCGCTTCGTCAAATAGAAAAACAATATCCAAGCAATCCAACGCAGAAGTGGAATCAAGGGTCCCAATAGGGACCACATCACCATCTCAATCTTTCTCTGAGGAAGGAGTAGTATGATCGTTTGCAGAGTTATTGATAGATTCACATCTAGGCTCTACTGCAGACATAAGAGATTCTATTCCACCCACCTTATCATCATCTGATGTGGTCACAGATGAAGATAAGGCTCCAAAATCCGAAAAATATTGAGCTTGAACAAACTCTTTCCGTAAAGGGTCCTCGGAGGATGAAATTGTATCCATTCTAGCTGTAGGAGGGGGAAGACCAAATGTACCCATCAATGAAGAATACATCCCAACTCCTAGATTCTCAGTAGGCGGATGAGGGTTATCCACTAAAGGGACAGTAGAATCTGAAGTTCCTCAAGGATCAACTGGAGAATAATCCAATTGATAAACCTTGACGATTTTCCCCTCATGAGGAAAGAAAATGACACGAAATAGAGTCGAAACAACGGCATCCATTTCGTATACCCAGTTCCTTCCTAAGAGGAGATTGTAATCTAGGTTAGCATCAATGACTTCTACGTCGATATTGATGACCTTTCCCCCAACACATATGGGAAAGGTCGGGATAATCCCATGCGGCTTATGAGAATGCCCGTCAAATGTTGTCAGGAGGGTAGGTGAAGGAACAACTGAGGCGATCCAATGGCCTTCTAGCATGACATCGACATAATGCATGCAAAAGTTTCTTCATCAATAACGGTATGAAAAAATGTTAATTTTCCGGTATGTAGACTTTATTTGAAAATCCATGTGATGAGGGATTCACTTTTTGACATTAAGCATGTCGAAAGTGAGCACTAAAGAGTTATTTGGATCAACTTCCCCTATCGCCGAACTCAAAGTACTTCGTTGAGTTGGACACGACTGGAGGACCTCTAAAGTGGACATAGCACATGCACTCTAAGCCAAATCCTCAACAACAAAGTAATTGTGGGCAGCCCTAGCATTAGGATTAATAGTCGCGCATTTAGCAGAACCTTTCGATATCCATGGTATATTCTCGACAGAGGGTCGCTCAATATGAAGGTCGGAGATTCCATGAGCAGTTTTAACTTTGGATGTTTCACCTTCACCATAATCATGTGACCGAGTGGCCACATGGACATTAGAACCCATCATGAAAACATTTGATGATTTCTCCCCTTATTGGTTGCCCCCAGTAGAGGTGCCAGGATTTGAATTTGCGCCAGCAAGCATCTGCTGCTCTTGGGGAAAAGGGTTGGTTAACACAGCTTGAGAGCTAGAAGTCCCTTGCTACCCTAACAAGTGTTGAGCATCTTGAATCTTTGAGCAGAGATGAGTTAATGGTCTCCACTGCATATCTTGCTACCCTAACAAGTGTTGAGCGTCTTGAATCTTTGAGCAGAGATGAGTTAAATGGTCTCCACTGCATAGCTTGCATGGAAACTTGACTTTCTTTCTAGACCCATTTCCACCACCACTAGCATTATTGCCAGGTTTATTTGCGTCAATCTTCCCATCTTGACTATTTTTCTTACCTCGTCCTTTATTTTTCCCATTGGAAATTTGATTTCCTTTGGGATTGGAAGACTGGACGGCATTAACGGAAAATGGTTGAGAAGACGAAGGGTTAGACGATGTGACCTGATTGGTACGAGCAGTTTGCAAAGACAACTGCTGCAATTGGCTCAATAGGTTCACTGCATTCGTGTCTAAATTTCCCACGATACCATCTGAATGGGGACCTGGCTTCAACTTGGCTATATCAACCTTAGTCCCAGGAGCATCAAGCAATATTTTTTGTAGAATCCCAGACTAAGAGTAAATCAACTCTAATTGTTGGGCCCTCACAATAGCTTACTCTTCAGAATAGACTCCAGACAGAGATACATCCTTAGAGATATCAGGGAGTAAGGATATCAAAAACCATTTGAGATGGTATTTAGTAGGAATTTCTTCTTTAATGAGCCTCTTTCTCCGTCTCCATTCCTGAATATGATCAAAAATGTGACTTGTCGTATCCTAACGAAAATTAGCCAAAAGTTCAGTTCCGGCATCATAACGGACGGGCAACTGGAAAATATTTAGGAAAATGTTCGCCAAATCGGCAAAATATGTAAAGCTTCCCCCTGACCACTCTATATAACACTTGGTCGCATTTCCAGTTAAGGTGCGTTGAAAAAGTCTCAACCTAACTGAGTCATCGATAAGGGAGTTTAATGAGCACCACAAATGGAATGTGGTTACATGGTCGCCCGAGTCTTCACCACCCTTCCCCTCGAACTTTGGAATGTTCGAAGGGAGTTTAGTTGGGACCGAAGACCAGGCCAGATTGTATTTGATTGGATCGTTTGTTAATTTCATGAGATCTGGCAAATTCAACGTTGCCAGAAAAGGAAGCCTAGGAGGACCTTGGGGATTCCACCCAAACTGGGCGGAGTTCCCAAAGTTATGAAAAGATTGACCTGGATTTTGAAAGGTACCAAGTTGCCCAAAGTAACTAGCAGAATCAGCTAAACCAAAAGGCGAACCTTATGATTCAGCAAAACTTGGAGTTTGACCAACTTCGGCCGAAAAACCTCCATAATTAGCGAAGCTCCCTCCTAAAGGATTATAAGGAGTTGATAACCCTAGATAAGGATTCCAAGCAGAAGCTAAGGGAGGAATACTTCGAAATGAACTAACTGTGGAGTACGGCCTATTCCCTTGTTGGCCCAAAAATATATTCCCAATTCCTATGCCACTAACCGCAGGGTTAGTCCAACGTTGAAAGGGATTGATGCCCTGTCCTGTAGAAGAAAAAGGCATAGATCCTATTGTCGGGTTGGAATGTGGTATATGACCACTTCCAAAAGGAAAGCCCTAAAATGAAGCCCACCCACCCATCATGGATGTGGATGCACTAAATGGAACTAATGGAATACCCTGTGAATGGGTGCCAAATGGGAAGAATCCAAAACTAGATGAACTGGCTTGGGAATTTCCACTCGTAGAAGGAATGGAGATAGACCCAACCAATGATATGCCAGTGAAATACCTAAATAAAGATGCAGAGGGGATGGAAATAGTTCCTCCCCCTTATACTGATGTTGGAGTCTGCATGGTTGTAGCACTTGTGGTAGAATCCATGCTTCCAGTGGTTGTTGAGGGCAATGTTCCCCTAGGGCTTTTGGGTTGAAACCCTAGCAGACTGAAAGTTGTTGTTACACTGAAATTTGTCACCATGACTATCTGCAGTTAATATGGCTCCATCAATAGTCATATTATCCTCCTTGTCAAGCCTCATACCTCTGCTCTTCATGTCAAACTTCAAAAAGAGAGAAAGTCACTTAAAAACATGTTTATCTCTGGGTACGCAGGTTCTCTCTACCTTGCCTGCGTGTACGCACTCCAAACACACTGTACCTGCGTACTTGTACGCTCTGTAAGCCAAAGGATGGGTGCGTACCCCTGTAAAGGTCAAAAGGCGCGAGTTTCATCTTTAAAAAGTTACTTGTGGTCACTTCTAGAGCCTTCTAGAAGAGTGTTTGACGTGTATTGAGCGCCTCCAGATGGTTCATGCATCCCTATGATAGAGGAACTTATCCCATCAAGAGAGGAGCTACCCCATCCAAAAGAGGGAGTATCCCATTGATGTTGGAACTGAATAACTTCCTCTAGAATACTATAAATACAGGCATTGGGCCAGAGGAGGGGAGGTGAAAGCTGAACATTCTAAAGGGTAAATGCTGCTGGAATTAGGACTTCCATTGTTGACTTGTGAGGAGAGATCACTATCCTTCCTTGTTGCCATATTGGGAGTGGGTGAGCTTGTCAAAGTAGAGGAAATCTCTTGTTGGACCCTGGGAGGAGCTTGCACAACACCAAGGCTCAGGTTGTAATGGTTCCTTTTTTGTTTCTTTAATACAAATAAGTCCATTCTTCTCAATGATTTGTTGTTAATGAATTATTTCATGTACTCCTTGGTCTATGTGATGGATATGCTTTGTTTTATGATGAATATTCAGGTGTTATGTAATCGTTTGCTTTGTTAGTGTATGCAGGTCTTAAAGTGAAGGAGGAGCTCATCTGGATCAGCAAGGCTGGACTGCTACAACAAGCGTTGGACCTAAGGTAAGATCGGAAAACACTTGGTTTTCTCATAGAATAATGTATGTTTAGAGAAGGATTGCTCTTGTTTGGTTTGTTTGTCACTAGAGAGTCTTAGACTCCTAGGGAGGTTAGGTTTGTCCGCAAAAACAACTCTTTCCGCATGACAAATTGGCGACTCCACTGGGGAGTCCATTGATGTGAATGATTTTTCCTTTGTTTGATACTTTGATTTGAGAAACTCTGATTTCTTTCTAGTTTTTGACTGATTGACTGTGAATTTGGGTGGAATAGCTTAGGGTTGAGTTAGTTTTTATTTTTCTTGATTTTGAGAGCAGTATGCACCCTCTGAGTTAGACACAGTGCGTACCTGTACGCACTGTATCTTTGTACACAGAGCGTGGACGCACCTGGTCAAACAGGCTGCCTGCGTACCCCTGTCAAAACCTTAGAAAATTTCATTTGTTTCTTTTTTACCCATTAGATTTTGTTTATAGTTTATTTATTGCTGCCCAGATCCACTGGTTACCTGTCAGAAGCTTTCATCTTGGCTAATTTCATTGGCATTCCTGCTTTAAGCTTTTATCAATTGGGTGTTTTGAGTCTCTTTTTTGAGAAATTCTAAATTTGATTTCCTTTGCTCATTACTTGGAGGTTTGTCTCAGTCTTTTCACAATTTTGCATCTTTTTGCTCTTGTTTTTGCAAAAAAAAATTCCCCCTCATTCGCCGGGGGGGGGCTAAATTGTGTATGAGTGTTAATCGCCTTTGAGTGTTTTTATTCTTTTGATCTTTGGAACTCTCACCCAATTTTCTCAACTTGCACTTGATTGGTTCTTCGATTACATTAGAATCATCTTGTGTTTGAGAATTCGCTTGCATAGATTACATTTGCATAATTAGAATTCTCCTTTTCGGAATATGAATGAAAAATGTGCATAGATTACATTTGCATACTTTTCAAGTAAATTGTGCGTAGATTACAATTGCATAGTTTACATTCTGAAAAAATCAATCGTAGATTTAGATCAGTTTCTTTGATTTGAATTTACACAAAAAATATAAAAAAAAAGAGGTTTTGGAATTGATTTGCATTAGTTTTTCTTGATAAAATTAGTGCATTAGAGAATTTGTTATATTTTCTCTTAAGTGATCAATTTTTTGCATTGTTTGGAACGTGAATGGAAACTCTAATCCTTACTTTAGTTAGGATTCATCGAATTGAAAAGATTTACATTATCATATTCGATTGCATTCATTTGAGTCGGGTCATAACACCCATTGGTTTCATATCCATTTAACCCATTTAGCGTAATTAACAGCCTTTAATAAAATAG
>APFE031289658.1:0-13957 GCA_000404065.3 Pinus taeda
CCCCTGGATATATCTTGTGTTATGTGTGATTAATTCTCTTGATCAGTTATGCATGTTTCTACTTGATGTTGCTCATGATTTCGATTATGCTTCTGCTTAATGTTTTGTAGAAGTAGAAAAAGTATTATGCTTTAGGACATTGCATATATTAGTTTGTTCTACAGGTGAAATTTCTACATGGTATCGGAGCACAGGTGATCAAGCAAGAACAGTATACTAGCAGGAGAAATTCGAAGTTTATTATTCGGGATATAGATCTCAAGTTCTTATCACATCAATTTCATCGATGGCGTTCCATGGTTTGAGGCTTGAGTATGCCCTTGATGGCAGCTCAAACTATATAGCTTGGAAGGATCGCATGGAGGCAGTTTTGGAAGATAATGGTCTTAAGGATTTCATTGATCATGAAATCCCTAAGCCTACTGACAACACTGAGCAGGGGGAATGGAGGAAGTGTGTGGCTAGAGCTAGGAGAATTCTCTTGGAGGGAGTGCGAGATCACATTGTCTCGAGCCTCCATGGGAAGGAGACTCTGCATGCAATGTGGAAAACATTGAAAGATTATATTAGAATAGCAATGATCAGAGGAAGCTGGCACTGAAGGACAAACTTCGAAAGATAAAGTGTGAAATGGATGAGACGATCTCTATGTATCTAACCATGCTCATCACATGTAGGGATGATCTTGCAAGTGTAGGGGTCGTGACATCGGATGAGGATATGGTGAGTCTAGCACTCCTTGGCCTTCCTAAGAGCTGGCATAGTGACCAGGACTCGGTGAATGGAACAGAGAAACTATCAAATTGGGAACGACTATGGTCGGATTTGATGCAGGAGGAGATCAGATGGAGCACCAGAGACAGTGCTTCATCCATGCATGATGAGGAGAATTGTGCCTTAGTGAGTAAGGCGAAGAAGGGGAAGGAAAAGGTTTCTCTTTCCGAATCCAGTTCTTCCAATGATGGGAATAAGGTTGACAAATCGAAAGTGCGATGTTTTCATTGTCATGAGGTGGGCCATTATGCTGCAAATTGTCCACGGAGGAAATCCAATAAGGGATATGGGGAAAGATCTGAAGGTGAGGCACTTGCTTCATAGTTTGAGTTGGATTTCACGCTCTTCGCATGCATGGTTTCATCCATGGTGGGAAGTGGTTAGTTTCTTGATAATGGAGCTTCTTTCCACATGACCGACGAAAAGAGTTTGTTTAGTACTTTGGAGGAGAAAGATCTCCATATACTCATAGCGATGGGTAATGATGAGAAGTACAGTGTCTCAGGTGTAGGCACGGTTATTTTTCAGAGGGAGCATGGATCTCGCCTTACCTTGACCGATGTTGAGTATGTACCAGGACTGAAAAGAAACTTGGTGTCGATCGCGATGCTGAAAAACAGAGGCTATGATGTAGTCTTCAGTAAGGGAAAGGTTTTCCTTAGACACATCATCACTAGATAGGTGAAACATATCGGTTCACAGGTCAAGAACCTGTATGCTCTTGAGGTTCAAGATGCATGCAAAGCCTTGAAGAGCAAGGAAAAGATTAGATACTTGGTGGTTAAGAGGGAGAGTAAATTACCTCTCAACATAAAGGGCCAGAAAAAGTCTCAGACAATTGTTGAGGAGCCATAATTGGTGCAGCAGCTTCAGGAGGTTGTGTAGCTGCCATAACAGGGGAAGTTGAAAGGAGATTGAGTAGAGACATCTACTCATGCAGAGACCTCCAATAGGGGGAAACTTCGAGCCAGGTGGGCAGAGGGATCACATGCAGCCATACCTCCAGGAAGGGGGTGGGGCAATATAGAGTGATCGTCCCAAGGAGGAGGGGCAAGATCCTTGAGGTACCCAACCTCTTAGATGAGACCTTGCTATGGGAACCCCGATGTGGAGTAGCAGGAACAGACTAATTGGGTAGAGACAGATGCAGGTGGAGTAGCAGAGAGAGCAACAGTGCAAGGAATCCCAGGACAGTGCATAGCTAGCAGGCTGCAGCAATGTGAGAGGCACAAGTGCTTTACACAGTGCTAGGTGGCACAGAGAGGTGTGTAATGGTGCAAGATGCATGGAGATGTTGTAGTAGTGCAGATGTCAGAGAGGGAGAACTTGTCAGTAGCAGGTAGAGCTTCAACATCAGAGTGTGTTCCTAACCCAATAGAGTGGTCAGTTGGGAGTGTTTTTTGTTCCAAGTGTTGTTGGAGCAAGTGGATCGGATAGATGTGTTGCATGCAGATTATTCCAGAGTTACAGGATCGGGTTCGAGAGGAAGCCTTTCTTGCTGAGAGAGAGTGTTGAAAAGTGTGCAACAAGAAATGCCAAATTTAGAATGTGCTAAAAATAGCAAATTGGCCAGTGAAGTCATTGGCCACATTGGTTGAGAGGTGAAACTGCTAAAAATAGAAAGTTCTAAAAATAACATTTCTGGGTATCTTCGTATTTATAGCAGTCCCTAATCTATCTATAGGAAGTAAAATTAATTTTGGTCTTAACAGCAGTTGGAAATATTAATTAATTAATTTAGTTGAGTTACTTAAGGAAATTCGAATTTGAAGTCTTTGTGAGAATGCACATGAGTTGTCCCACTGATTGAGGAATTTATTCTTAATTTCCTCCACTAATTGAGGGAATAAGTATGAGTTCTATAATGAGAGAATTAGTTGACTTAGTTCTAACTAGTCAAGTCCAGTTAGATTATTTTAACAAATTGTTAAAATAATAAAATATAGTTTGTTAATGCTTGCATGCAAGTGACAACTATTATTTTAGATAACTGAAGATTCGCTCATAGATCACTGTTGCATGTCAGTTCTGTCAGAGACGCAATTGAGATCAGATGTGGGACAGTGTACTATCAAATGCTTAACTATTCTAGTAAGTAGTTTTTGCATGGTTAAGGAACTAGTGTTCTCAAGGAATACATAATTGGACCATGGTTTTTTTTAGTATGTTGGAATTAATAGCATATGCTTTTGCTATTATTTCCTAAGCAAACTACGTAAGGACCATAGGGAAAGCCTATATAAACAGGGCTTGGGTGGTTCATGAGACATATCTTCATATCTTCATAGTTCATTGAGAACTGAATAGCTTGAGAGCTAATTCTTTTTGTATTGTAAAGAGGATTTCCACTTGATTGATAATACATGGTTGGGGTTTTATGCTGGTGCTTTCCCCTAGATATATCTAATGTTATGTGTGATTATTTCTCTTGACCAGTTATGCATGTTTCTACTTGATGTTGCTCATGAATTCGGTTATACTTCTGCTTAATGTTTTGAAGTAGAACAAGTATTATGCTTTAGGACATTGCATATATCGGTTTGTTTTACATGTGAAATTTCTAAATGGTGTTCGAGCTAGCTGATTTGTAGAAAAATTCTACACTTCTTTGATCTTCTTCTTTTTCTTACTCTTCCTGCCTGATGTCTTAACTCCTTTAGAAATTACCCTCTTTGATCCTTCTTTCCTGATGGAACAACCTTTGGAGTTGAAGACTACTTCCTTACCTCCATCCACCATTTGGTTAACACTTAGAATAGTGATTTAGGCCCTCAATGAGCCATACATCTTCAACATTGGTCCTTTTTTCACCAAGGTTCACTCCCTTCAAAAACAACATGACCACTTTTGATTTTCTTCAAGAAGTGAAATTTGCTCCTATCTCCTCACATATGATGTGAACATCAGTGATCAATATACCATTCATCATCCTTATCATGTGAACAAAGAGCAGTACCACACTTTCCTAATTGTTCCTCCTTTTTCTTCCACATAGCTCCTGGCTAGTTCCTTTGTTGTTTATGTTTCTTTGGTTCCCGCTTTTGTACCGAAGGTATCATGGATCTAGGAATCTGGCAATCCTTAGCCACGTGTCCAAAATTGTGACACATAACATTCTACTTGAGTCACCAAGATAAGAAGCCAAATGATCTTATATTTTGTTGCTCATGCTAGATGTTGGAATTTCTAAGTCTAACTGTTAGAAATCCTTCCTGTATTTTCTAATTTATTTATTCCTACTTGTTCTGTTAATTAACAACATTTACCATGTAAACACTGAAAATAAATACAAGTACAGTCTCAACACATACAGATTATCAACTGGAGGAAAAACAAACACACAAGTGACACCGTTATTTTTGGACTAATGTCCCCGGAAAAACCCAATGCGGGAAAACCAGTGCAACAATCTAAGGGTTTTATTATTAAGCAGTTTCAGAATACAACCTAGGTGCCAGAAATGGCTCACCCAACAGATAATGCCATCGACAGTAGTACCTCTCAGTCGGAGACAAATAACAGCGCCAATCTACCCCACGAAATCTTCCAACATCGGCTTCTAGGGTGATCTAAGAGGATCTCGTCAGATCAGTTGCACAGGTTCATCGTCAGTGTTCATTGTCGTCATCAACATTCAGTTCAATATCATCAGCTTCGACAATGTTATTTATGGTTCAGGTTGTTCAGGTAATGTCTATGGTTAATATGGTTTAGCACTTGGTTGTCGACATAAGTTTGTCGTTAATTCTGCCAGAATATGATTTTCAACGTGGGTTGGTCATTTGCCTTTGTAGAGTTTTGTGTCAACATATGATTGTCATCCACCTTTGCAGGATTTGGTGTCGACGTTGGTTTTGTCGTCTTTTTTACCGGGTTTGGTTGACATCATCATGAGACAAATGTTGCTAATGTCGCTTTGTGACATTAAGTTGTAAAAGGGTATTTTAAACCTAATGTAAAGCCTAAACCCTAATCCTAAATCTAAATCCATACACTAACCCTAAGCCTAAACCATAACTTAATGCATTGAAATATGTATTAAACCTACATTTTAATTCATTAAAAGGCCTAAGCCTATACCTATCACATTACAAACTATGTATTAAAACAAATCAAAATACATTAATCCCTAACTCTAAACCCTCTCGGCCATGTTAAACATTAATAAACATTAAAATGTTATAACAGTCCCTAGACCGCATCAGAGATCGCAGGTATAAACCATAACATGTGACCAGTGGTAAGTAGTTAACCGCCAGGTTAACCTAGACCGCGGGCCTTCACCGCGCAAAAAGTTAACATAGACTACGGGCATGTGAACACCTAGTAGTTACGGTGGCAGATATTTGTCAGAGTTAACCGCCGGCTTGGAAACCACGTGGGGGATGTTAACAATGTGAACAGAGGCAGGTAAGTCGTTAGGGCTTTGAAATTGCAGGGTCACCGCCCGCTGCTACCAGAACCGTCGTACAGTCAGTTGACATGTGAACACCAATGTTTAACCGTCGAAGTATTGATCGTCGAAACCGTGGGGATCAACCATGCAAGTGGCCGCCAAGGGTTAGACTGCTTGGTCACATGGCAGTGGTCCACCCAATTCACGCTGACAGTGACTGTTAACAAGTTCGGAGTTAACCCAAAGGTTATAAATGGGTTCTGTTAAGGTTTTTGCTATTATTAATATAACTACCATGCAAACCTATCCTAAGGTGTCAGACCATGACAAGACCAAACCAATTCAAACCCTATTTTGAGCTTGTGCATTCCAAATTCAACCTGAGAAGATTTGAATGCACTTGATGGGTTTTAAAAGGCAGCTTTGTCCATTGAAGTGAGGGGCAGAGTGATTTTGGTTTTTGTATGCAAATTTTGGAGGTCATCGTCGTTTTTTTTTTTCAGTGTAACAGGAGCATCTAGTGTCGGAATTGAGAACCATGACAGGCATTGGAAAGCTGGTTAAAAGAGCTATCTTTTGACAGTGACCAGAAGTGCTTGCGAGCACATTCAGTTTGGTCAAATATTTGTGTAATCGACCTCTTTTTTTCAATCCTAATAAAGCGGTCGCCCATCTTGAAAGCAGACCTGGAGACATAGTCCATCAAGGACGAAGTCCGTAATCAATATTGATGTCTGGTATTGTTGTGTTTTAGTTGTTTTCACTTCTATTTTGCATCATACTTATGTTTTATCAGTTGTCGTAAAGTCTTTCTTCTCAAGCAGTTGTCTCGGTTTCCGCACTTTCAACTAACATTCAATTCATTAATAGCTAATCAATTCTACATCAGTGTTAACTTATGATCATTTCAGATCATAGGGTCTGTGTCAGCCTCTCTGGCCCAGTGTCTGCCCAGTGTTAGCCTCTCTGGCCGAGCATCTGCCGAATGTTAGCCTCTCTGTCCCAATGTCAGCTTCTCTAGGCTTTGCATCAGCGTCTGGAGCCTTTGTGTCTCCCACGTTGGCCCTACTCAGGCTCTGTGCAACCCCTGGTTGCCTCTGCGTGGCCTCTGGATGCTTTTGGGTGGCCTCTAGCTGGCTCTGTATCAACCCTCTCCCAGCTTCTGCGTTGATGCTCTTGGTACTATCTCTACCTCTCTGCTACTACATTCACTGCCCCTTAGCTGCAACTCTGATTACTCCTTCGATTTCATCAGCAAGCCCTGCCCTAGAAAATCAAATTCTTGATCAACTCGGTGTGTTCTCCAAGTGACCCTCAAGCCTCCTCTTATACTTTTATCGTTGACAATTCAACGGCTGAAATGAAGTCCCTAATCAATGACTAAGATTAGATCCATCTTAATCCATGACTTTTGGACCATTCTAACTCAATTTTATATTAATTCACATTAATATTTTAGTTTCCCTAAGTTTAGCCTTAGGGATTTCATTAAAAATATTAATTATTTTAATATCTCCCAAATTGGTTAGATTATTCCCAAACCATTTCTAGGTATTGGAGATCTCATGTGTTTTAGCCTCTCCACCAATTTTCGTGGCTAAAGCACCTCTGATGCTACCCCAAATCAACACTAGATTTCCATCTTCTCGTACTAAATCTGCAATCAATGGTCTTATGGCCAAAAAGGTTACAAGCAGAACATAAACCATTAAACAAACTTGTATACCTGAAGGAAGATCTTCTTTATTGTCTAAGGTGTTGCATAGATGTGTTCAATTTGCTCCTACAAATATCTACCACGTGTCCAAACTGGTGACAATTGAAACACTTAATCTCGTTCAACAAAGGGGCAAATGAGTTCTGATTTCTGCTACTATCAACTCTAGGAGTGTGATTTTCTTGACATAGAAGCTCCTTTCGAACCTCTTCTTTGTTGTTGATGATGAATTCGCTGTCTCTTTTCTCCCACATTGTCATGGATGCTCAACACCTTCATTGTAGGCACCTTTGGTTCTTTTCTGTTGATCTCTCCTGCATTCGAACTTGTCTCTCCTATTTGAATGTGTTAGAAAATTATTTATTATAGAGCAATGAAACACATAAAATATATTGCAAAAATATAAACATAGAAAATGCATAAAACATTACAGACACGGATATACGTGGTTCATGCAATTTGGGCTACGCCCATGGAAAAACAGTCAACGCTTTCTGTTATATTATCCAGCAAACTGAAAAGATACAACCTACAGCAAATCCGTTGTAATTCCCTTTTCACTCACACAATCTCCTCTCTCTATCTCACTCGGAATACAAATCTACATAGACACGATACAATTCCCTCATACGTAGCAAGGGGTTGCATTCTAGGGCCAAAAACCCTAAATTAAACATAACTTCTATCGTCAAATCTTTGCTTAATGAACAGCTCAGATTGACTACGAAATTACAACATTTTACAAGGAAATTTTACATCTATTTTTAGCTTCGGGGGCGCTGCCTCCGATCCCCCGCAAGGGGGGGCTCCCAAAGATCGCAACTGCCTTCCCCCTGAACCCCCCTTGCAGTGTACTTTTACGGGCGCCAACGAACTGGGTTCCAATGTGGAAATACCTCTAAATAAATAAGATAATCAAGCTCCACACCCAACAATCTCCCACTTGGAGATTGATTATAGCAACTCCACCACTGCTTCATTTGTTGGACAATGAATCCACTTTAGACCTGGCTATTTCTCATCTTCTTCATCATACTTGAAGACTAATTGAAACTGAGAAGAATCTCAGTTTCTCCCCGGTGACAACTTTTGTTAACATATCTGCAGGATTTTGACTAGTGTGTATATTTTCCAACTTCAACTTTCCATCTTCCAACGCTAACCGTATGAAATGGTATTTGAGTTGTATATGTTTAGTCTTGGAATGAAATGCAGAGTTCTTTGCAAGATGTATTACACTCTCACTGTCACTGTATAACCTGCCCAACTCATGTTTCTTACCCAATTCATCTAGAAACCTTTGTAACCAAATCATTTCTTTACTAGCCTCTTTAGAGGCAACATACTCTGCTTCCGTTGTTGAAAGTGCAACAACACTTTTCAGTTTTGAAACCCAACTGACAGTTGTTTCACCTACAGTAAACACATACCCTGTGGTGCTCCTCATGTTATCCCCATCACCTGCCATATCTGCATCAACATATCCCTGTAGAGAAATGTTTGAACCACCAAAGCATAATGCTTGATTTGTGGTACCTCTCAAATACCTGAGAATCCACTTCACCACCATCCAATGTTCTTTTCCTGGATTATTCGTGTACCTGCTTACAACTCCCACTGCATGTGAAATATCGGGTCTTGTACAAACCATTGCATACATTAAGCTTCCAACTACTGATGCATATGGAACTTTAGATCAATGTTGCGAAAATCGTTATCGGAATAATATTGACGAAGGAAAAAATCGAGAAAAAATCAAAACAAATCGTAAAAATTGGGAAAAATCGTAAAATACAAAAATATTCATTTTTTTTCAATTTTTTTAATATCTAAAGCATTTACAACATAAAATAAATACATTGACACTAAAATAACTAATATATAAGATGTGTAATATCATTTCTAGTGCTACATCACACATAACAGTGAATCATGTCCTAAATAGTAAGTCCTGACTCCTGAGTCCCAACTCAGCGTCAAAATATCAACAAAAAAATATAATAATGTATCTCATATCATGAGTCATAATGTCATATACAATCAAATAAACCAAATAACTAAAGTCTAATACTACTGATTTCCTCTACCCCTCTTGCGAGAAAATGCAACAGCTTTCCCTTTCCCTCTAGATGTACGCCGGTGGAGTTGGTAGTGGACTCTGTTGTGCTCTAGACCTTGAAGGTGTAGGGGTTAGAGGAGATAGACCATGTCCTCTACTGGTGGCAGAGATAGCCCGGGTAGGTGGTGTCACCTCTTCCTCCTCCTCCCCCTCCATGCCTTCCACTACCTCCTGCTCTAACCAATCATTCGCAAACTCCATCCCATCCAATGAGATGGCCTTCATATCAGGTATCCTCTCAAGTTGCCTCATCACAATCGAAGATTGTAGTAGACGTAGACCATGTCATTAAGTCGTTGGGCCTCCAACTTGTACAAAGATCATAAAATAATAATTATAAAAAAATTATTGTTTAATAAATTCAAAAAATTAATTAGAAATTTGCAATATTTTAAATTTTAAGTTTAACCTGTTGCGCTTCTTGTTGTGTATTTTTTCAAACACTCCAGTTGCGCTCACATCCTAAGGAGTTATATGTTTCGCTGAGGATTTCAATGGAAAGCTTTTGCAGATGGGGTACCCTAGCACCATAGATTCTCCACCATGCATCTACAACAAAATTATAAATAAAATTTTAACTAAAAATAAGAAGAAAAAAAATGAAATTTGAAAGTTGAAGCAAAGTATGAAGTCATCAACTTGAAAAAACAATGAAACTTCAAACAAACTAAAAAATCCCTGGCATTTTAGTCATCCTATCAATGACAGCCATCTCAAAGCCAAACATGCCACCTTCCATCTTGTATATCTCCGGTTCTTTGGAGATTTCTGCACGTTCTGCTGGAAATTGCACCATCCTCTGAACACGAGTTAAGAATCCATCCATGATCTTAGCATCAAATACTAACCCACATGGGTAAGAAAATGAGGGGTTCAAGTAGATCCCTGCAACATGAATAGGATGATGGAGTGTGTTCTTCCATTGTTAATCAATCACTTTCCATAGGAGGAGTTGTTTCTGAAACCCCTCATCTCCCTTATCATCATAGTAGGCCTGAATGGACTCATACAAATAGAGCATTGTGGGCTTCTCACCATCAACTAATCGAAGAACCTTTACCAAAGGTTCAGTAACAATACACACCTCTTGCACTCCCGCCCAGAAGTCTTTCTGGTATGAAACTAATCTGCATATGACCTCTTCCTTTGGTTTGCGGCTCATTGTCAAAGCACGTCACTCCTCTGAAAGAAACATTATCTTCACATCCCACATAGAATTTAAGAGGGATTGAAGCGATATGAAACTGGTGGCAAACTGTGTAATGGCGAGGGGCACCAACTCCTCCTTGTTGGTAAATTTTCTCATCAAAAGCACAAATGTATGATTATATATAAATTTTGTAACGCCTTTTGATGAGTCTACAATATCTTTGACAAAGGAAATTTTTGTTATGTCCTCCAACATCAAATCAATACAATATGCAGCACAAGGTGTCCAAAATAAAGTAGGATGCCTCTCCATAAGCATCCTGTCAACAGCAACATAATTTGCAACAATGTTCGTTATGACTTGGACAACATAAACCTATCAAATTTTAAATACCACTACCTTGGAGCCTATTTAAGCCATACAACTTCTTCAACCTGCACACTAGTTTTTCCTCCCTTTGACCTCATATCCTTGTGGTTGTTGCATATATATCTCTTCCTCCAAATCCCCATGGAAAAAGGTTGTCTTTACATCTAATTGCTCAAGATGAAAATATTTCGCTGCTACTAAACTTAAAATAGTTCTAATTGACATCATTTTAACAACAGGAGAAAATATCTCATCAAAGTATATACCACTTTTCTGTGCAAACCCCTTCACCACAAGTGTAGCTTTATACATTTTTCTACCTCCATCTTCTTCCTTCAATCTGTAAACCCATTTATTCTGCAATGTTGTTTTACCTGCAGGCAACCTGACTAAGTCCCAAGTCTGGTTATGTGATAAGGAGTCCATCTTTTCTTTCATTGCTTGCTCCCACTTCTCCCTGGTTTCTACCTGCACTGCTTCTTCATAACATTCTGGTTCACCAGAATCAGTCATCAATACATAATATAATGAAGGAGAGTATCATTCAGGGAGTCTACTTATCCTGGTAGATCTTCTAACACCACTTTCAGGAATTTGAGGTGCTTGTTGTTGTTGTGGTTGTTTTTCTGGTTGTTGATCATTATGATTTTCAAGCACCATCACTTTTTCTGTGATCTCATTAAGCACTGTGTATTCTCTGTTTTCTTTTTCCTGTATCTTTTCTTACAGCTGATCCTTATACAAAACCTTTTCATTGAATATGACTTCTTTGCTTCTAATGATTTTGTGTTTTTCATAATCATAAAAGCGACAACCAAAATTATTTACACCATATCCAATAAATGTACATTTGTTTGATTTTGCCTCTATCTTTGTTCTATTTTCTTTGTTAATGTGGACAAAGGCTTCACAACCAAAAGTCCTTAAAAATGAGTAGTTTACTTTTTTACCTGTCCATGTCTCCTCTGAAATACCACCATCCAAGGAACTTGAAAGCCCTTTGTATATTAGATAAACAACAGTGTCTACACCGTCTGCCCAAAATTGTAAAAATAATCTTGCATGCAATCTCATGCACCTTGCATGCTCCATGATTGTCATGTTCATCTTTTTTGACACACCATTTTCTTGTGGTATTCCTGAAACTGTCTTCTCTCTGCGAATTCCATTCTCTGAACAATACCTATGAAACTCTTTGCTGCAATATTCACCTCCATTGTCTGATCTGAGACATTTTAACATTTTTCTTGTCTTATTTTCAACCAAAGCTTTTCGTTTCTTGAAAGTGTCAAATACATCAAATTTATTTCAAATACAATAAATCTAAGTTTTTTCTTGTTGAAATTTGGTACCGGAGGACAGGTAGTTCCTTAAGGCTTTGATCTTTGGCCTAGAGAAAAGTGTCCAAAAGAATTTAATTTTTCTCCTAAAGTGACTTTATAATATTTATAAAGTCAAATCTAATTTAAAAGTGACTTTAAGTGATAAAGTTATTAAAGTCTAATTTTAAAGTGACTTTAATAAAGTCAATGTAAAATTAGAAAGGAAAAGTGACTTTGGAAATAAATGACTAAGTGGGTCTTTATTAAAGTGGGGTGAATTAAAAAACAGAAAATGAGATTTAAATGAGCATTTAATCTCAGCCATAGATCTGAATCTATTTCAGCCATTGGATTTAGGGATCACCCAAAAGTCACATAGGGTTGGATTAAGGGAGGAAAAGGAGAAAAACATCATTCATTCTTTCATGAACAGATTGGGAGAAGGAGAGCATGAGAGCAAGGGAGATTTCTGGATAGGGAGGAGAAGGAGGCAGCGGCTTGGCACATATTCCAAGGCAGAACTTCAGCAAATCCGTACAGCTAAAAGAACAAGCAGAAAAAGGCAGATTTTTGCAGAGCAAACAATAAAACGCTGATTTTTGGGCACGAATTTCAAGGAAGCGATTTTCTGCACGAAGACCAAGGTTTGTCCGTACAGTCCGTACGGTCGTCCGTACAGTTCGTATGGTCTGTGCAGTCCGTACATCCGTACGGTCCGTACCTCAGGTTCAGTTTGACTGTGAAGCTGAAAAATAAGATAAGTTGTTTGCTGGAAAAAATTGTTTTGCTGAAATTTTCTCACTGTAAAAGGCATTTTCCAGAAATAAAGAAGAGCTCTCAAACTGGTTTTCCCCAAGAGTTGTAGGGAGTTTTTCCAGAGTCACATTGACCAAAAATCTCTATGTTTAAATGTGTTTTAATGGTTGTTTGTTACTGCTGATTTTTATTTCTGCAATTTCCAGCATTCTGTAAAATTTCCAGAATTTGTGTTTTCAGAAAATAAATAAAATAAAAATAAAAATAAAATATAATAATAATAATAAATAAATAAATTATTTTTCAGTTGTTAAATGTATGGTTATGGGAAAGGGCATTTAACTGTATGGGAGAAATAAGGAGAAACTGAAAACCGGGGTGGGAAAACAGAAATTTCTACATGGTATCAAAGCTTAAGCGATGAAGAGCGGTTTGGGACAGCAAAAGGGAATAATTACAACTGCTAATTTTTCACTCAGAAAATTCCAGCGAGCTGATTTTTCACAAACAGCAGTATTATCTTTACTACAGCAATGTTATTTTTCAGTTTTAGGACAGCAGAATGTCATTGGGATTGAGGGTGGAGGATAGGTTGGATGAGCATACAAATTACAGCATTTGAGAGGAGAGAATGCAGAGTATCTTTGAGGAAGCAGAAGTTTGGGATATCATGGTGCATACCACACAGAACCCTGTTGTTGTGCCTACTGATGCTACTCAGTTGGTTGCTTATAATAAAAAGAACAACAAAGGTAAGACACTGATACTAGACGAAATCAAAGACCATTGCATTCCTCATGTGAGAAGAAAGAGAAATGCCCATAAGATGTGGGCAGCATTGTCCAATCTCTACCAGAGTACCAATGAGAACCGGAAAATGGCCCTGAAGGAGAAGCTGAAGAACATTAAGATGGGTAATGATAGTGCACCTGGATATCTCACAAAGATTACTAATGTGAGAGATGAGTTGGCAGCAATTGGAGAGGCCATTCAACCCACTGAGTTGGTGTGGATTGCAGTGAATGACCTCCCCCGTTCATGGATGAACTTTGTTGATGGGGTTTGTGCACGTGAGACCCTTCCCACATGGGAGAGGTTTTGGGATGATTGCATTCACACAGAGATCAGGGAAGGTCAGCTTGGGGCAGCCAAGCCAGTTGAGCAGGATGAGGATGTAGCATTGTTGGTAGAAAGCAAGAAAGGCAAAGGGAAAAAGCATGCTTCCACAAGCAATGGTGGGGGCAAAGACAAAGGTAAAGGTAAACAGGGTAACACATAGAAGGACTATTCCAAGGTGAAGTGTTGGAATTGTCAAAAGATGGGACACTATGCAATTGTGTGTCCGGAGAAGAAG
>APFE031289658.1:21450-69875 GCA_000404065.3 Pinus taeda
CACTTCATAAGAAATACATAATTTGAAGCCAAGGATTTTTCATATAATTTGACCAATGACGATATTAAACCCTTTGTTGTCATTTCTTTTGAAATATTAAAAACTAGGCACAACCGTATTGTTCCAAATGCCTTTCTATCGAGAATATCCCATTCTGAATCTGTCATACTCGTCAACTTCTTTGTCTTTCCGCTCAATGGTAAGTACAGATCTTTCTGATACAGATAATCTCCATCTGCGTCTTCCACCACTGGTAGTTTTGGCCGTTAAATTTTTCGACCCTAAGCCTACTATCTTCTGCCATTACTCCTACTCGAACTAGGAATCCTTCTCTCTCGTGAATTTATCAACCAAATAAACCTTCGGCTCTGATACTAGTTGTTAGAAAATTATATATTACATAGAAATGGAACACATAAAATATATTGCATAAATATAAACACAAAAAACACATAAAACATAAGATACAGATATAAGTGGTTCCCCCAATTTTGGCTACGTCCACGGAGAAACTCTCAGTGCTTCCTTTTATATTATCCAACACACTGAAGAGATACAACCTACAACAAATCCATTGTAATTCCCTCTTCGCCCTCACACAATCTCCTCTCTCTTTCTAACTCAAAATACAAAGCTACATAAACACAATACAATTCCCTCATATATAGCGAGGGGTTGCCTTCTAAGGAAAAAACCCTAAATTAAACATAACTTTTACCGTCAGATCTCTGCCTAATGAACGGCCCAAATTGACTATGAAATTACAACATTTTACAAAGCAATTTTACATCTATTTTTAGCTTTGGGGGCGCTACCCCCGATCCCCTGCCAGGAAGGGGCTCCCAAAGATCGCAATCGCCTCCTGGACCCCCCTTGCAGTGTACATTTTACGGGTAGCAACGAACTGAAATCCAATGTGACAATACCTCTAAATAAATAAGATAATCAAACTCCACACCCAAGAGAATGTTAAAGCTAGATCTGTTCACTGTTATGTTGCTCTTAATACTTTCAAGTTATTGGTCTTTATTTTCAAATTGCTTCCTCAATTTATCCACTACATTATCCTACATTATCGAGTACTTATACATAGCCTTTATTTTCCTTTAACTTGTTGCACATTACTTCGATTCTTTTTTAGTCCGCCAAGTGGGTCCTCAAGGTAGTGAGTTGCTCCTCGAGAATTTTCTCCTTCTCATCACAAATCTACAATAGTTTCTCATGATCTCTACATGCAACAGTTAGCTTATCCACTTGAGCACCTAATTCTTTAATTACAACCATTGTTTGTTCATATTCAACCTTAACATGAGCAACATCATTTTCTTCTTCACTATGTAACTCAACAGAATCATCAAAATCATAATTCAAAAATACTTTCAACATATTACCTCGTGACACTTCTTTCGCTGAAATTTCAGAATTTGTTGCTTCATTTGCAATGCACTGACCATTTTCCTTCTTCAACCCCTTTGTCTTTTGATACATCCCCTTCTTGTTTTCTACCATGATCCACGATCTACTCTCCAAGCGACCAAGCTTCACTAAAGAGCACTACCTCTAATACCAATTGTTGAAAGCTAGACCACTACTAAGACAGGGGGTGAATCAATAGTGATGGTATTTATATCAATTTTAAATCTTTTTACCACAATATCAAATAGCCATGCACATTCACAACATTATCTTAACTGAATATGAAAGAAAAAATAAACTCAAAACTTAATAACCATGAGAAACATCAACACAAGCATGCACACATAAGAACACCAAGTGTTTCTAGTGGAAACCATTTTGGAAGAAAACCACCCTGTTGTTGTTGCACTGCTCAATTCTTTTATTATTCTGTTGAACAAATTGTACATGGATTAGCTTAAATGCATACGCTGGAAAACTTAGTTTCCTTCATAGTATGTTGGCCTTTTCAAATAGGAAATTTGTTTCTCTCATAAATCTATGGAATATCTATCCACTAGAAGCTCCCACGACCAACTATCGTCGCCCAAATATCATTTGACCATCCAAATCCTATTGAAAGGGGAAATCTATTCCTTCTACTAAATCCGTCGAATAACTGTCTACTTTGAAGCCTCCATGCCTTCACTTCCTCCACGTGAACCATGTTTCATATATTTTCCAACTGGGTTCTCAATTTGCTTAACATGAGAAATTCAATGTTACTATCGTTCTACACATAAAATCTGAATCAAAACTCTAACTCGAAGAAGGGCAATTATTCACTTCTTCTCACACCAAAACACTATTCTCAAACACACCATAAGCTGCTAATTTTTTGCCACAAACGACACATAAATTCTGAATAATCTTCTCAACTCTCTCTTATTTCTGCACACAATACTCTAATAAAACATTGCAAAACTATGTGAGCAATTGTTGCAATCTCTACTCACTCACAATGCCCTCACAATGGCATACTCTTACTCTCTCTAGACAACCAACCAAATAGACTCAAGGCCTTCCTCTATTTACCAGTTTTCTGTGTTGAGTAACTTAGTAAATGCTACAGGTTATGGACCACTCAACAATTATTTTCACAAGTTTTATATTTGGTTGAGATAGGCTTGACCAAATCAACCCACTTACCCCACTAGCCTTTTGATATTTTCAACTTTAATCAGCATCTAGAGGCTCCATGACCTTTTCCAACCATATGCCGAAATTTTTTTATCATAAGCTTCGCCACAATACCAAAATTAGCTAAGTTGTGCGAGGAATGCAGAGAAAAACTCGTGAAAAGACTCTATCACACACACAACACTGCACAAACTCGATTGGAGCTCCTCAGTGGCTCTCACATGTTTGCTTGTCTGCCACTGTAGACTTTCAGTGGCTCTCATGACCCACCATCTATGTGACTAAGGCATAGGATGGTCAAAGTCATCTTTCCTTAGTTTAGAACTTACCCAAACTTCTTCCAGAGCATGACAAGTCTCTGTAGGACCTCTGAAAGTCACTGACACCTCTGCAACACTTCATTAAGTCACTTCCACATCACTATCATCAACATAAGTTAAACTAGGTTGACTAGAATGCCAACCAACAACCATGCTAGCACCTGGGCCATCAAACTACTCCACAACAACTTTGTCATCAGTGTGCAGCTCCAGAACATGTCAGACATCCTCCAATACCTATACAACCATCTCAAGCATTCATAAAAACTTGTAGATCCTCTCCAAGCCCAATGTATAACATCATCAACATGGGAGACCTAATCCGAGACATGGAAACATGATCAACAAGGCTCCTCAACTCTAACTCTTGTAGCAACCAACAACACATGTATGCAGCAACATGATCAAGAAGATCATCGCATCTCCATGCTAGTAGGCATACCAAGCACCATCTACATATCATCCATACACAACCACCTGTAGCCACACATACATATGCATAACCAACTGACCTGCAACCCATCCTATCAAGTTGACATCAAGGCCAGCCAACCAACACATCTTCAACACACATCAATTCCAACAATTTCGTCACTAGGAACATTCATTGCATGTTATACCATAAATATCATATGCAAGAGCCAACCAAATAGCTTTTAAAATTATCTTCAGGAAAATTAGGGCATAATAGCATTTACTCTAGTTGCAGTAACCACATACATTAGACAATTTGCAAAGAAAGATTCCATCAATAAGAGAACTTATAAAATAGTCATGCAATCTATCCATCCATATTCAAGAAGAAGCTCCAAGACAAGGTAAAAAATTAACTTCCAAATACCATAGTGCATCTAAGATACTCCAAAAGATGCAAGAGAAAAGTGTGATATGACCTATGAGGGCTAAAAATCCCAAGTGATGATGATCAATTCTCACAAATAAGACTCACTTGTATTTATATAAGTCTCTCTAAATCGAATAAGCGTAATGAACCCCCAAAATTATAAAATAAGGTGCTAGAAAGAAGTCTTGGTCACGAGTTGACCAAGTAGCTATCCGAAGTTATGAATTGGCCATCCATATGCAAGCCAAGTTAATGACGTCATGATGATATAAGGACATTGGAGGCCACATTGACTCCTCTAAGTGCCATGATGAGAGAGAGGGCTCCAATAAAGATGAATTAGGGGATGGCCCCTAATTTTTCATGCAAGTCATCGTCATGCCCCATACATAGTGCATTTGGAGCACAAAAACTAGTCTCATGGATCTCTTGATGAAAGATAAGCTTGTAGACTACTCCAAATGAGGGCTCTGATGATGGTGTCTGCCATCCCAAGTCTCAAAGGTGAGATAAACCTACTCTGGACCTTGGATCAGGGGCCATGATCATGCAACGTCAGTTGTGTCACGTTGGTCCAAGTGCATCATCTTACGAATAATGTGGGGTAATAAACAAGGTGTTTAAGGTGTTGAGGGTGCCCATAACATGAAATGATGCTCTAACACATGGAGTCCCATGGCTCTCACCGCATCTTCTAAGGGTATCAATATGATCCTCTAATGGGCTTAGACCCCAGTTAAATTACCCAGCCCATGATGAAACCACCTGCCAACTACATATAAGATCTAATGTGCTTCCTCACCATCAGGTATAACAATTCATTAGAAATGGGCTTTAAGCTTGTAATAGTGTTACCTCCCTTGATAGGAATGGTTAATAAACCTTATTAAGTGTTCCAGGCCCCGAGGGGAGAGACATATACAAGGTGCATCTTTCAATTGATAGGGGTCATGTGAATAATGTTGAGATGAATAGGGACACAGGGTCTTAGAGCCAAATGCCATGGGTTCAAGGATGGTAATGATGAAGGATGTCTACATATTTGGGTGTATAGATGTAGGAGGGAGAAATCATGCATACATGAAGTTACCTCGGCTTTGTTTGTCCACCTTTATTCATTATAGCCTTTTGCCTTTTCTTTATTTATTTTTTGCATTACCGCTCGAGGCTCCAAGAGATGAGAGCATGATGTGTATGCATAAGCAGTTATTACCCCCTTACAGTGGGGCAGTTCTTCGCCCACCATGGGTTGAGATGTGCATGGGTTCCTTAATGTTGTGAGGGCACTGATGGGGCTTTAGGAACCAAGGTGGTGGCCATAATGCAGGGGTAGAGCTCATGTTTGGCTTTTTCCCATGTGCTATTTTAAAGTGGGGCAGTTCTTTGCCCACAATGGATTGGGATGTGCATGGGTTCCTTAATGATGAGGGGGCACTGATGGGGCCTTAGGAACCAAGGTGGTGGTCATGATGAAGGGGGTGTGCTCATGTTTCGCTTTTGCCCATGTGTTGTTTTCATGTCTCGGTCGTATTTTTCGTTTTATAATATTATTTTCTTTTGTTTCTTGCTTGTGGCCAACTTTTAACATTCTTTTAGTTGCATCAACATCTAAGGCAACATTCTAGGTTCGACCCAAACATGTGGATAAGAGGAGGGGGTGTACCAATGCCTTATGGACCCAGAGAAGGGAGATGATGAAATAGGGCTTGTAATGTGCAAAGGGGAGTGAAAATGTGTGAAATGGGAAAACAAAACCATGCTACCAAAATCAAGTTTTTACAAGTAGTGCCCTTTTTGAAGCCAGAAGCCAATAGGGGAGATCCCATGGGTCTAGGATTTAGAATTAACTCTCCATTGAAGGCGAGGGAACAAAACTACATTGAAAACCCTTCTTCCAAGTTGCCAAATAATCCTTGCCCAAAGTGCCAAGGAAAAACAAGCATAAGCACCCAATTGCATAATGAAAAACCTACCTTTAGGATTGGATTGCCCACCTTCAAACATATGCTCTCGATAGATAGGCATGGGAACATATGACTAGCTAGGGCGCAGAGACCAAATGACACAACACATCTGCTACACTGGTGGGCTATCAGGGGTTGTTGGCTGTCAGCTAAAGACAAATCTAGGAGAAAATTTCTCCCATGGGTCACCCACTTTTGGTGGGTAACACATCCCATTAATTATATTTATATAAAAGAAGCAGAAAGCCAATAATACATTTATCAAGGTTCGTTTGAACATGTTCACAATTTAGAATTTATCAACATCGAAAATTTGGTACGAGGCTTCATTACACTTGACACTTTCAGTTCAGATACGCACAAAAGTTTAAAACATAATTGAATTGATACGAACATGAAATTTACCTACAAATCCAATAAGAATTAGAAATACTCAAATAATCCAATAAGAATTAGAAATACTCAAATCCGCCGAAAGTCTACCCTCATCCCACTAATGCATTTTGAAGTTGAAGACATATCCCAATTCACTTAGTTTTTCCAACATGTTGACCGGTAAAAGGCTTATAATCTGTGCTATTAAATGTTTTTAAAGAACTGGTCCAAGAAATACTAAGATGTCGAGTTTCATTAAGCCAGTTAGCCCTTGTATCACCCATGTTTGAAAGGGAATATATGCTGCTAACACCACAGGAAACACAGAGGCCCCCTTTTCAATGTCTTATGTCCATGATCCATTAATGCATGTTCAGACTTTACAAAAGTTCTCTACAGGTGAAATCAATAGCAATTTGCAATAGTTGGAATAATTCACTCTCTAAAGTAAAGTGGATTTCTTTAGAAGGGAAAAACAATCACACACAAGAAAATCCTAAAACAAGTGGGAACCCAAGACTAAATTAGAAACTTAATTACTAAACACAGATATTTGGATTGCGCAGGCAACATTCAAAACAATTAGATTGATGCTTGGTTCAAAATTCACTAAAGAAACCAAACACAATGCAGGTAATGGTGCACATCCTAAGTATATCATATCATCCATTATGGTCATCACCAAAGACTCTATTCATTTGCAACTGCATCAAATCTGAATTTACTCCTTGAAAATGGAAGAGGCAACATTCAAGGATAATATGAAGACTCTACTTTTCCCTTTATGCACCATATGCATTTCTTGAAATTTAAGTCACACAAGTTTTTAAGAGATGAGAATGTACATATAAAGTTTAAACAGTTGCTGACAATTTGAGACAACTGCATGACCTTCGACACAAGGGTACCCCTCTTACCTGAACCTTCTGTTTTATTCTACATTTTGTTCCCTGAAGTCAGAAAGAACATGTGGTGACAGTGATAACACATACCTCTGTTTCAGATCAAAATGCATAAATCTAAGATTGTGTTGTCAATATAATATGCATCAACATGAAAGCATTGTTTCCACATGAAAACAAGTTCATGTACTCAACTGAAAATGGTGGTGGCTTCTTCATTTTGAGACAAGGAACCCCTCACATAAAACCAAATCTATCAATACCAGAAGAAAAACTATGACAATGTAAGGAGCTATAGGTCAAACACACAACAAATCAATACTCTATGAAATCTTGAGGACAAAGCAGTTTTCAGAATTTGCACAAGAGTACCAAAATTCCTTGATTTAATAACATGTGCTGCATGGCAGGAAACAGGTTGTTGCTATACTTGTTTGCATTACCAAATACAGTACACTGGGGGTACCTCAACGGTAAAGGCAGACAAGACATCAGCTTTCTGATTAAGTTAATGGAAAAGAAATTTTCTGCAGCCAGTTACTGGGAAGAAAGTCATGAAACTGGTTTCAGCCTGCACGTATGATACAGCATCTGCATATGAACCATTAAACAGTAAGGTTAGTTCATTCCTAAAGGAATTTGAATGCTAGTAATTCCAGAGTCAAAATCAGATTCCACTATGAATCTAGCCGAACAATAAATTAAAAAAATACGCTCAAGTAGTAACCTCATTAACATAGCGTTTTTTCTTTTGCATAAATTTTTGTTAAAAAATTAAAAAATCTTATCCAGGCTTTGAATTCAAAATTCTTCCATTGAAATTTAAGATTCAATTCAAATAGTCCACAGGTTTTGCACTTATGTTCAGTTTCAAATTCTGGATATGCTTTCATTTATTTATTCATTCACTTTGCATTAAAAACTATGTTGCAGGAAATGAATAGAAGAGGGCTGTATCCCATGCTTTGCCATATGGAAATGCAGAAATGCATGTGGTACACCTCAGAAACATGCATTCTACGTGGAAATGCATTTCAGGGCCATACCACTCTGCACACAGCGCATTTCCAAATCATTTTAGCTGAATTTTTACTTGAATTTTGACTGGGCTTGACGAAACTGGATGGCAATAAATGGTAGCAAGTAATAGCTAGCATTTCCTTTATCTTTCCTTTTCTATCCTTTTAGATAACTTTGGAGAAAAGTAGCATTTCATATTCCACTCAAAATTCATGAGACTTCACCGTTTTCAGGATTCTAGAATTGGAAGGATTGCAACATTTTCATTGGATTCTATCATACATGAGGGTATGGGATTGGTATTTAACTAAGAGCACCAAGACCTTTATGCACTGTGATGATGGCGTCACTGATTGTTAACCTCCTCTTTCGTCACCTTAGCAAAAAGTGTATCCTTTACTCGAGCCAAAATCATTGAGTAGGCATGTTAGGCTTCTACCATATTTTAAAGCTTGGATTAGGCACTTAAATCAAATTTGGATGGTGTTTACTGATGTCCCTGGAGGATCAAGGCAGAGGCAAAGGCTAGATGACGAGGCAGATAATGATAGTAAATTCTAATGATGAGGATCCTAGTATAAGCAATGGTGCAACATTGCTTGTCATTTGAATATTCTTGCTCATTTATTCATAATGTTTTCTTTAAAGGTTAATATATATATATATATATATATTGCATTTCCCTGTCTCCAAATTTTTGGGAGGTCGCATTTCCATTTTGGAAACTTATACCTGTTTCCCTGTGTTGTGCAACTTGGATTAAACACTTAGTCTAGTTTCCATCAGATTTGTGGATTCTATTGTCTGAAAATATCTCATCTAAATTCTTACAAGATAGGTCTACGGAGGTGACACCATGCCAAAATTAGAACGTGTCATTGAAAAGAGAAAATACCTCAAAGTCAATTTTTTTACAGTAGAAACAAAACCATCTGAATTCTATGGGATATTGTCACCACAACATATTGACATCATATCAGGATTGAGAACAGTGACATGCATAAAATTCCAGAAGTCCAGAGAGTGTTCTCAAAAGACAGCACAAGGAACAATATGAAGTTTGGTAAAAAAAACTAGTGAATACAAAACAGTCATTCATATACACTAATGCCAACATCACTTCAATCACGTAAACTCTCAAGTTAGGTAACATCTTTCTGACGTCGGAGTAATGTCAAGTTTGACAAGGACATGGATAAATACTAAATAGAATCTATTATTTATGTAGGCACATAGCAATAAACTTTATAATCCAGTGTTTATAAAAATAACTTCAAATACTTTTCAAATAATTTCAGATTTTTACTAGTTTATTCTTATAACCAAAAAAGTCACTCAGCCTTGGAATGAATGCCCATTAAAAAACAATTTGCAAAACATTTGACTTAAAGATTATATTCCACATCCTTACCATGGGCACCTCCAAGGGCAGAACCATACAATCCTGGTCTTGAGGCAGCACTTCCTGATAATTAACTAGATCACTTAACTCCTTAAAAATGTAGAAATACAAGAAATTTCGAGTACACATGCCCCCAAGGAGAGGACTTTGAACTACCAAAATATTACCTTATGTGAGAAAACATCTAGTCTATAATTGTCATCATCTGCAGTTGTTCACGCTAACTGCTGACTATTGCAAATGGTCTGCATATGTTTCAAATTCAGTAGCCAAAAACTGATCATCAGGTGGCATCAATAAAAATAAAGTAGATACGAATCCAAATTGAGCATCAACCATATAGTGTATACCTCCTTGTCTCCTTCATTGCTACAGGTGGAGGGACAAGCCATCAAGGTCCTATCCTTGTGTCCATTTCCACCTTACACATGCAACAAAAATAATTAGAAGTCAAATACTAAGGAATGCTATCAGAAGCTATCAGGTCCAACACAAGCATAGATGTAACATTACAAAATATTAATATAAATATAGTAAAATTTGTTACTGAGGTCAAAGGAAGATAGAAATTAAAACAAATAATTCCAACCTATAGCAGCTTGCATGTTTTGTGTTGTGAACTGCAGAAAATTTGTACCTAAGCGACTGTTTCCCTGACCAGCAAGTGTTCTAGCAGGTAACAGAGCTTGCAACTCAAGGGGCATGTCCAAACCACTAGAACTATTAACAGTCATCCTGTTTCCAACTTTTTCTCTCTCTACAGATAAAACATTGCCTTCAGTTGCGAGTGATTGTAACGTAGACCTTGGCCGTGTTGAGTATGTTGTAGACCAGGACCGCCCATTTGATCCAGCTAAAGCTAGTATGGCATCTGCCTGTTATATATTCAAAAAGAACACAACCATAATTACAAGAGGTGGAATATACTTTGCAAGCAAATGAGATAGCAGGTCATGCTAGGCTATTGCCAAGTCATGACAGATAAGCAGTCCTTGCACACAAACTCAATTGACATGTATATGAACACGAGAAGGAAGATGATAATGTCTCAGATAACTCTCACCAATCATACCAAATGCAATTAACTTTTATATTTCAATCATACCAAACATAATAAACATTTATATTTCAGAAAAGCATTTGAAAAGACAACCAGATATTGTAACACAATCAAGTCTTGCAAAATGCAAAAATTCCTTTGAAACTTCAAACTTCTAATGCTTTCCTGATACAACCAACAAAAATAGATATGCTCTTCTCCAGACTCGAGATCTGACAAATGAAGAAAAAGTGAAAAAAAATACCCCATAATCCCCAAGCCGAGAACAAGAACCCATTTTACCAGGTGACTCTAGTTCAACCGTTTCCTTGCAAACCATATCAAAAGACTCAACATTCTTTTATTATAACATTCAAGTGATAATCTGAAACTTCCACTTTAAAAATGGGATTGATTATCTTCAATGGAATCCATGGACTTCCTCATGTCTCTTTGTCAGCGACACCTAATACCTTTACAAGCTAAATGAGATCATCATGCTCTGGCAACAGTGCATCAAATATCCTGAAGGAAATGGCTAGACACAGAAAGAAAGAAATGATGTTTACTCATATTCAGTGATTTTTGTTTTTTAAAATTGATAATTCTGAAACGCTAGGTATTGTGGAAATGGAAACATATCTTGCAGATTTTCTGAAGTAGGGATCTCGACATGGCAAAACCACATATATAAAAAATATAAATATTTAAATTAATATTTTGAAAAAGAAAACCCATGAAACAAAAACATAAAAAAATTCAGATCCCCAAATATATTTAGCTCCAAAATCGTTCTCGCAAACTCAGAGATGCAAACTGCTACGAAAAACTCAAATTTGTGTGTTATACTAGGGGCATTTTTATCGACAAAACTTATGATTTTAGGGCCCCAGACTTTGCCATTTAATCTTTTATTTCACGCTTACAATGTGTATTAAAAAATGATCCTTTTTTGGATGATCTGGCAGCTTCACATTTCTATCAGGCCAGAAACGAATCCTGGGTGGATCCTCTAGCATTTCCCAACTGGAAAGAAATTCTGAGTGCCAGATCCACAAAAACATGGATCCTAGATCCTCCATATGTAGATCCACTAATATACATGAAGCCAACATGTTAATCTATTCCATAAACTAGAGTCGGTTGAGTACATCTAGAAAAGAATTCTGGAATATCTGCACTAAGCTATGAGCACTGCTTGTATCTTGTATGGATCTCTCCAAATTACTAAGAATCGCCCAAAACAGTGGTGAACATGATAATGGCATGTTGTACTTAGGTTATTATTCTTTTGACATTCAAGTTAAAGGCACCAACCAATTGGCATGACACAAAAAAAATAAGGAAAGCATCAAGAAACATGGCTTTCAATCTGAAATTGTAAATACGAAAATGGTATCTGAATCTTCTTTCTGCATGAACACTAGCATAGACCCATCTTAACCCTCGATCAATCTAGCACCAAGCGGAATAAAAAATCCTCAAGGCGCAAACCCCAATGGTGTTGCACCCTAAATGCCATTTAATAAACGTTGAAGTTTGCACCTCTGCTTTTCTTGAATCCTGTTTAACGCATATCAGATCCAAGGTTAAGATAGATCTATGCTAGTTTATTTGGTATGATTAACAATGTCAGTTTTTTTACATTTTAGTCGTTAAAAAAAGTTGTTGGCTCTTCTTTCTTTATTTTATTTTATTAGCATTACACAAATAGGAAAACATATAGACATGCGGAGATAGCCCTCACCTAGGTTGGGGAGCACCCTGCTTCTCTTGGTGCAATCAATAAAAAAATTTCCCTTAAATCCATACTTTTCAAAAAAATTGGTTAGTCCTGTATTTACATGACATCAGAACTAACAAAGTATTAGCTACAAGAAGGCAAGGATTGCTTAGAAAATTTCAATATTTATAAAGATATCATGGTCATATAAACCCTAATTCAATTTTATTTCCATAATTGATTTTTTTCAAAGAAATGCATATCCTAGAGAAACCCATTGAGCACTTTTTGTCATTCCAAGGATGGTACCTAGGGTGAACCAACCAGTTGCAGTTTTGGCAAACTAACCTAGCGAGAAGATTGAATGAGACCCAAAATATTCACAAAGGCAGCCAACATGCAGACTTGTCCCCATGACCTCCTACTTGTAATTCACAGCATTCAACCACATGAGCTAACCTGTCGGGCCTTCCTATAATTAAGTTTTATTCAGATTTATCCATATTTTGCATGCTTCTTTATGTGTGTTGCCACATTTTTTACATATTTCACATAAAAGTTACCGAACTTGACTCAATGCTTAATACATTTTGGCCAAGATTCAAGAATTGACTAGAGACTCCAAAGATTCGGGGATTGATTCGCAAATTAAACAAACAAACAAACAAAAAAACTAAAAAATACAGGAATTTTCAAAAGTGTGTGCATGTATCATTGTTATATCTATTATCATCTTAGTGCCTACAATGCAAAGCTAACACATTTTGAAATCCTAAATCATGTGATTAAGTATATAAACAGAAAAGCACCATGGATTTAGTAGGATGGACCATGGTATGAAACAAAAGAATGATTAATTAATGGAAAGGCTTATCCTTCATGCCTCGAGGGTCATATAGCTTAAATCCTTCCAAAACAATGACTCCTCGCTGCTATGCTCAACAATCCAATCAGATGTTGGATTGACATCTTCTAACTCAATAGCGAAATTATTGATATGCAATGTTAAATCACAATAATAAACAACTTAGAACATAGTTACCAGACTAAGTCTAGATCTACATAAACCCGAAAGTCAGACTTCATCCAAGTCCAAAACTGGGTCAAATTAGACCAAAATTGGTAGATTCAGTCAAAGAGTCAATGACCCAGTCAAACTCAGCCAAGTCCTGCACGGATTTTTCTAAACCCGACGAGTGTGTGCAAACTCGATCGGGTCTATAGAGTTGACCCACCTAGATTTGGCAAGTCAACTCAATCACAACATTATAAAAGGGTAGAAAATATTGAATTTTTGTAGCTATGGTCTGTCTTCATAAATTGTTTCAGCCATCAAAATATGAAAGAAATGATAAATGTAAATGTATACTTCAAGTCCGCTTCAAAAGAGGGAAATTGAATTTTTGAAATTCAAATTAATTGTCTCCACAAGTTCAAGTCAGCCAACCTACATGACACACTGATTTGGGCTCATGAGATGACTATATAAAGGCTACTCATCCTCGTCCTCAAGGCACCAATTTGGATCACATATACTCATCTTCCGTTCACACATGGAGTTTAGAAAAACAAATTTTGAGGCAGCAGACCGAGATTTTTCTGAGGCAGCAAACCAAAATCTTCTGAAGCACAGTTGACTGAATTATGAGGTCAGGTTGACCAAATTTCTGATGCTGTCTCAGCAGGCCAAATTTGTCTCTGGTTCACCAGGTTTGACCTGGGTATGTTTGTGGCAGTTTGACCTTGTTTCTAACTAGAAATCATATTGTATCTCTTGTCAAATTGGACAATTTCTCTAAGAAAAGGTTGCTAGGTTTTTCCCTAGTTAGTGTTTTCCTAGTGTAAAATTTTTGTGACTCTTGTGTTTGGTTGTCTCTTCATGATCCTACTACCATTACTGTTTCACTATTGAGATTTTCTATGTGTAATTGCTTAATAATAAATGTGACACAAGAAAAATTGGCTAAAGAATCATTAGAAGCAATTATCAGATTACAAAGTCTTGAAAAATCAACATAGTTTTAGGGCTATGGTGAAAGAGCAGCCTTGATAAAGTTCAAGTTCAATTTTTGTAACCCTAGACCAGCAAGAAGAGGATAAGTCAACAATGTTTTTGACAAAGACAAAGACTGACCAAAATTCTGTTCGAGGTCAAAGTAGAACAAATTCAGCAATAGGAGGCCATGAAAGCCTCATGGCTGGTTAGAGGGGGCTGAGATGTCTTCAGGATGACCTCAGGAGGGCCGAAAGGCCTTAGCAGAGGCTGAGAAGCCTCAGAAGGTGACCAGAAGGGTCCAAAGTGCCTCAGCCAGTGGGAAGGCTAGAAAGATCATCTTGAGGCCAAATTCAAACTTATCTAGACCTGGTAAAAGGTTTGTTCTGGCCACATATCTAAAGGATTGATTAAAAAAATTGCAGATGACTCCTCTATAAAAGAAGTCTGGACCATGTTCATGCCACTTAAAGATTGTTGATGGAGCGATTTCCCTTGGAAGACACTATAGATGACATTGGAATGCCATAGTATTTAAAGACACCTTACTTCCATGAACTATTCCTTGGAGATTTGTAACTACTGCTCGACCTACAATATTTTGTCCTTGTTTATGATAGTTGGAGGATGTCGTTTCTTTACAATGTTGATCAACAAAAGGGCAGAATACAAACCTTATCAATACTCTATGGGATCAAATGCAGATCAAATCATTTGTTTTCTTGAGCTATGGCTTTGAGGGTTTTAAGACCCCTCCTCTTCTCTTAATGTTGGTGGTGAAAGATTCCACCCTAGTTAGCCCTATTTTTCCTTTTGCAGACTAAAGAAGGCTTTGTATGAACCTTGGGCATGGTATTCTCGAATGGATGGATATTTGATGAGTCTTGGTTGATCTTGTTATCATATGACTCATTTCTGACGGGAGCAAAAGGACTCACATGATAGAGGAAGAGGGAGCAACAGTGGCAAGAGTATTTGATTCCATGATAAAGGGAGTTGTCAAACCCTACTTTAACGTTAGAGGGAGTTGACCTTTAAGCGAGATGAAGGATCTTGGTTAAATCAATTTGCTTGGGAACAGGAGCAACGAGCGACATTTTCAAAAGCTCTCAAGTCGGGAACGAATTTTTTATATAATATATATTTTTATATATTTTGATGCATGTATGTCAACAAAAGCATGCAAAATGATGAATTAGATATAAAAAGCATAAAAACATGGATTAAACCATATAACATCAATCATCCAGAAGTTATAATTTCATCAACCACATGTACAAAAGCTACATGTTACAATATATCGAATCTCATGATTCATCAATCTTAAAGTTTCAAGATTTCAAAATTCAATATATAACATTTGTCATCACTAAGTTGTACTTGTAACCATTACCATTACCAAACGATAACAAAGAATATCAAACATGAAATGAAATGTTTCAAATTTCAACTTTCACAAAGCATCATATTCAAAATTCAACTTAAATGGTCATATATTGTTTACAAAAAATATCATAATAAATATGAAAGAGTCTATACTTATAAACACTACTAGAAACTAGAAAAGGCAAGTAAATCTATTATCTACTACTTCCTCTAGCTTTTGTCACGAGAAATTTCTAATTTCTTTTCTCGTGGTCTACTAGGAGTCTTCTCCCACGTAGTCAGATAACCACATGGATGGCCATGTCCAAAACTAGAAGGCACATGGCTTCCATGTGAGGTTGTAGATGGAGGTGGCAACAAAGCTTGTGGAACTCGAGCACTGCTACTAAATGATGGGCATGGCATGGTTGTTGTTGTTGCTACTACTGCTTTATCACATCTTTCAAAAGTTTTGCTTGCAATTTTGCTATGTGTATAGCTCCATCCTCCAAATTATCCTCCTCTGGGTTGTTGTCCCAAGTCATATATGTTATATCAGCACAAGCCCACTCACACTTATGTGTCAACAACCTCAAGTTGTAGTGCACAAAAACCAAGCTTTTTGCTTGGTTTTCATTGAAGCAGTTTCTTCTCACATTATGGATGAAGCTATAGGTGCTCCAACACCTTTATGCAAAAAAAGTATTAACAACCTGTGAAAGCACTTTTATTGCCAATTTTTCCAATTTTGTCAAAGGTCCCCCACAACCATTCACTTTCCACCATGTGATAACATTCGTTCTGTCCCTATCTTCCATTTCATGCAAAGAACTAAACACTCCAATTTGACTGAAGTATTTTCCTAATTCTCCACGCAATCTAGCACATTCCTCCCTGTCAGGGACCAACTTGTCTAATGTTGCCATATACCCAACTTGTACCTCCGAATCTGTATGGGATTTGGTCCTAATCCCACCCCCAGGTGCAAGTTTGCGCAACCAAGATGGAGAGTAGCATTTTGGCATAAGGATATACGCCAAGGCATGTGGTGGAACATAAAGTTTATCACACTGTGCATAGACATATTTATAGATATGATCATACAAGATGGGATCTTTTGGTTGAACAATATCTTTTATTTGCCTCAACATGTTATTCATCTTCTCATACACCGCCCCAATCATTGGTGCATCTGTCTCTAAAAAACGAATCATGTTATAAATGGGCTTGGTGTATTGCAAAACATCCCTCACACGTGCCCAAAACAAACCATCAAGAGAGGTCTCCTCCATCTCTTCAAAAGCTTCCCTATTAGTTACGATTGGAGCCTCGTCCTTTAATACATGCCAATGTGGACTTGATACCATGCTAGCCAATGACTCTCTTACCTTCAAAAGGTGCCTGAAAGTGAGGTAATAGCTAGCAAATCTTGTCTTCCCAAGCTTCAATAGCTCCAACCTTGAGTGATTGTGGAAAAGCCCATGTGTATTGCTATAATTGGTAGTAAATTTTATCATTCTCTCGCCTCTCTTATACAATTCACCAATCCATCTGTAATGTTCCAATTAGGAAATAATAGTGATAAACAAAGCAAAATACACATACAACACATAAATATTTCGACGACAATTAAACGCGCATAAAATTGCACCAAAACTATACCAAATTGAGCCATTTTATTAACAAAAGGAGAGTACAGTGCATGGAATGTGTGCACCTGGGCTTGCCAAAGCAAGCTAGACAATCCCAAGTGAGAAAAATGTTGCATGGATGCAAAGGAAAGACTTCTGCTCAATGTACTACGCTGGCCCTAGAATTTCTGCAATTGTTGGCTAGAAGAAACCCTTGTTTGAGCCTCCAAAAGTGCTCAAAAAATTCTCCCAAATTACCCTTGGACTCTCCATCACAAACCTAGAAAAACCCAGAAAGGGTTTTGGCAAATTCTACCAACCACCCGGAACCCAAAATTTCAGCGCACTCCTCCCCACTGGCTGCCAAATAATAATTATGTTGTTTGGGAAGCCAAAACTCCCCCAAAAATTCTACAAAATTAGAAGCCAACTAGGGAAAGAGAGAGTCACACTTAAACATGAGAGAATATTTGTTGAGTGTTACAGATCAAATTGAATGAGGGAGTTACAAGTGCATTTAATGAGGAGTTACACTATTTCCATACACTCATCGCTCATCTCTACAGCATATCCCAGATATAGCGATACTTGATCTCAATATGCTTGGACTTATCATGATACACATAATTCTCTACAAGATGAATCCCACTCTTACTGTCACACTATCTAATTGTTGTGTCTAGAACTTGTTGAAAAATGTAACAAGTGTCGGTCTTCATTATTGTAGTTGAGTCATGATGAAATATACTTATCAAAAGAAAAAAGAAGAATTTTTATTTTAAAATAGATTGACTTATTAAAGCATGGGTTTCATGCTTGGGTCAATTATTTTTAGATCGAAACCTCCATTGAAGGTTTCTAGGTTTTATCTTGAGTCAACAGAGTCATTGTCATTTTTATTAGAACCTTATTGGGCTTTTGTATCATGTAAAAATATTTATTTTTGAGTCGAAAAGGTCATTTTTCACCTCCACACCAAGTCAACCTTGTCCTCATGAAGTTGGCCAGGATTAGGGCTATTCGACCCAACAAAAAGGCTATATATAGAGAGACAATTCAACCTATTTAAAGCACTCACTCAACAAGTTCAATCTACAAGAATAAGTAAAAAAAAAGATAGCAAAGTTGTTGGAGAAGGATAGAAGAAGCTGGGAAGATCTAAATCGAGTTCTTGGGCAATCTATCTCTCACGCGAGCAAAGTTTCTTGGTTGTTGCTCAGGCCAAAAATTTGAAGTTGCGGGCCAAAAATTTGTAGCTAGAGGTCAAAATTTTGAATTGTAGCTGCAATTGAGAAGTTGACACTTGGAGACTTTGACAGGGATCATCTATTGGAAGGAAAGGGTTGACTTGGTGATTGGAGGAGGTCTTGGTCTATCTCAATTTGATTAGTGGAAGAGTTTGACTAGGTTTTCCCCTGGAGAGGGGTTTTAGTCCTAGCGGAGTGCCTACATCCGGTGTCATTGATCTTCATGTTTTTTTTTTATGATTGCTTAATGAAACTAAGATAAAAGAAGAACATAAAGAGAAGATAATAAAACTACAAGAATATCACAAGTAATTATCAACATAAGAAAATATTTATGCCTTTCTGATTTTCTAACATGGTATCAGAGCTAAGGTGAAGAAGGAAGGAAAAGGCAGCGTGAAGGTCAACTGAAAGAAGAGTTAAGGAGGAAGGAACAAAAAGAAGGCCATTAAGGAAAGGATCATAAAAGAAGAGAAGCCTACTATCTATAGTGACTATGACAACCTCAACGAAACAGAAAACAAGCTAGAAGGAGCTTCCAACTACAGGACATGGAAGAAGAGGATATATCTTATTCTCACTAAGCATAAAGTTCTGGATCTTGTTCAAGGAAAAGTTAAGAAACCTACAGATGATGCAGAAAAAGAGAAGTTCATGGAAACCGACATCTTAGCCATGAATCTGATAGTAATTGGAGTAAAGTACAATTTAATCCCATACATATCTAATATAGATTCCACTCAAGAAATGTATGAGGCCCTCTCCAAGTTGTTCACCATCAAGAATATTGGTCAAATAGCTAGTCTCGGTAATGAACTAAGAACAATTAAGATGACAAAAGATGATATTGTTTCATCATATTTTGTAAGGATCTCTAAGATAAGAGATGAACTCCAAGCTATAGATGAAATTGTACCAGAGAAAGAACCCATGATTGTTGCACTACTAGGTCTACCAAAATCTTGGAGCTCCTTTGCATCAGGGATTAGTAGTTGGAAAAATACTCCAACCTTTGAACAAATGTGGAATGCATGCAGTCAAGAAGAAGTTTGTATCTCATTGATAAGTGACAAAAAGGAGGATGGAGAAGACAACATTTAAAATGTCTACACTGCTCAACACATGAAGAAGGGTGTATTCAAGAAGTTTAAAGGACCTAGGAAGAAAGTTGACCTATCCAAGATTGAATGTTACAATTGTCATAAGATGGGTCATTACAAAAGTCATTGTCCTGAAAATCCAAGAAATAAGAAGAGAGAAAAAGAACGTGCGAACGTTGTTGATGAAGCTCCACCAAAGAAGAAAAAGACCAAAGAATCCAAAGTCAAAGACTTCTTTGAAAAAGACTCTTAAGATACTATCCCTCGCATATCCTACTTTAAGTTTTGCAATTATTTCTTTTATGTTTCGATTTTCATAGTTCATAGATTTAATATATTTTCTTAGAAATTCTTGAAGTTGTTTTGATAAGTTATAGGTATCACTCAGAAAGATTAGATTAAGAGGGAGCCTTCACCATTTTACCAAAAGATACATATCTTGTACCTTGTTTCCTCTTTATGTTTGGTTTCCTCCTCATATCGAGATTTGCTTGTATTCTATGCTAATAACCTTTTATTTATATTTTCCTTGATAGGAAAGCTTGTAGAATACACAAAGGTTATAGAGGAAACTTCAAAGGATAGAATTGAATCATGAATGCAGTGTTGTTGCAAAGGAAGCCCTTCAAGAACTGATGTCTTGCAAGGTGTGTTAAAGAACAATTCAAGGTATGTCTTAGACTACAAGTTTTGTTACAAGGTATGATCATTCTCTTTTGAAATTTTCTTTGCATTACTGACATCTTTATGTCTAGGGTTTTGAATCATTAATATTCTTGTTAGGATGATTAATCATTAGATTGAATCTACCCTCGTTATCCTATGTCTTTTCATTTAACTATTCTAATGAAACCCTAATCTTTAGGGTTCACTGTCAAACCCTAACCTCTTGTTGGTAAGGGTATGTAAATGTTGATTATGAAACCCCTCCTAATCTTTAGGGTTCACTGTCAAACCCTAGCCTCTTGTTGGTAAGGGTATGTAAATGTTAATTTTGAAACCCTAGCTCTCTTAGGGTTTGTTGATAAAGTATAGAACATATGATGAAATCCTAATCTTTTGAAATTTAGGGTTTTGGTATTGTTATGGTAAAAACCTAGTCCTTTAGGGTTTACTGTTAATGTCAAGATTATACAATGAAACCCTAGATTTTGAGTGTTTGGTGAATTCGGGTTTTTGAAAAAGACCCTTGTAAATAACTAAAGTAAGATCCGAAGAATGACACCCTAACATGGTCAAAATTGTTCGATGTATTGATCTTGGGTTTACCTAGTAGATATTGATGTAAAATGCTATTGCATCTTAGATATGTTTATGTGAGTATGCTAACTTAATTGTTGATACTCATGTTTTACAAAACCCTAGTAGAGATTGATATTCTAGGACATGATGATAAAACCCTAGAAATATATTGTTTTGGTTACTGATATGATTTAGCTTTGATGATAAAATCTAGGGTTTGCAACAAACCCTAGTAGAGTTTGACATGTATTTCTAAGAACATATTGTTGAAACCTTAAATGTATAATATTATGATTGGTTTGATATTTTGATTGAGTTACCGATATCTAAGGCTTTGTGTCTCAAACATGGAGTCTAAGGTTTATGACAAAACCCTAGCAAGTTGTTGAAATCTAGTATATAAAAGAAGTAACCGTTGTTGATTATGAACCTAACTAGGTTTAGGTATTTGATGTCTAAAGTTTGAGTGTTTTGATGTTTCCATCGTAAAGACGTCAATTTGATATGGTTAACTTCATGCTTCTATATATTCGTATTTGGTTGTACTTTCTATTAAAGTTTTGCAGGTACATAATCTTCAATATGTTGAAGATATTCATAATTGAAGACGATAATAATAAAGAGCATGATGAAGGAAGCTCTAAGAATGGTGATGATCAAGATGACCTTGATTCCATGAGAAAGAATAAAGCCTCGAAAGGTTGAAACTTCTCCGATGTTATAAGAGAATAAAGTTGTTGATCTCCCTAAGTTGAGAGGGAGCTTGGATAGAAGAAAAAATATATCTCCCACAGTTGAGAGAGAGGGCATATCATGACAGTCATAGTGAATATCTTGAAGAAAGAATGACACTGAAGAATGAATGAAAGTTCTACAATTGGATTTGCAAACAAAAGGAAGTACTAGGGTTGTATTTGGTGCTACTAAAGAAATAAAAGAAGAAGAAAGCTTCCGACAAGTTGTATTTGGATAAGTTGATGATGATATAAGTAGCATCAGAATGATTGAGAACCCTGAAGGTTTGTGTTTACTTGTATATATATTTGAAGGTTTATCATTGATTGGGGTTGTGATTGTGCAAGATCCCTTTATAAAAAGATTGAATGTTTGAAGCATGCTTGGAGTGGTGGATATATATTTGATTTAGTTGATAAGGAGAGATGAAGCATCTTGTGGCACCAAGATGTTTGGGAGGACATCTGGCCGGCTTATGTGTCGATGTTTAGATCACGAAGTAGGAAGGGTGGCGTTGGTCATGAAGCTCCGATCTTGGATATACACCTAGATCCTTGGGTTGGTGTTAGAGCTTAAAACCCTGATGGTACATAAAGTGGCTATAGCTTGAGTACACCTTAGTCCCACCCGATTAGAGTACCCTAGTCAAGTATCTAATATGTAGCATTGTGTGTGTTGTAACTCTTTATAGAGTATATCATTTTGAAATCTTCGATGTACCTCTGTATACGTAATTATGAATACCTCCCTAGTTAAGAGGGAGTGTTAAAAAATGTAACTAGTGTTTGCCTTCAACAATTGTATTTGAGTCATGATGTAGTGTACTTATCAAAAGAAAGAAGAAAAAAATTTATTATAAAAGAAATTGACTTATAAAGCATGGGTTTCATGATTGGGTCAATGATTTTTAGGTCAAAGCCTCCACTGAAGGCTTCTAAGTTTTATCTTGAGTCAATATAGTCATTGTCATTTTTATTAGACCCTTCTTCAGCGTTTGTATCATCTAAAAAGAATTATTTTTTAGTCAAAAAGGTCATTTGTCACCTCCACACCAATTCGGCCCTGTCCTCATGAAGTCAATCTGGATTAGGGCTATTCGACCTTGCGGAAAGGCTATATATAGAGAGGCAGCTCAACCTATTTGAAGCGCTCACTCAACAAGTTCAATCTACAAGAAGAAGAAGCAAAAAAAAGAGAGTGAAGTTGTTGGAGAAGCATAGAAGAAGTTGGGAAGACCTAAATAGAGTTCTTGGGCAATCTATCTCTCATATGTGCGAAGTTTTCGAGCTGTTGTTGAGGACGAAATTTTGTATCTACTGCAGGTCCAAAATTTTGAAGCTAAGGGCCAAAAATTTGTGGTTGGAGGTCGAAATTCTGAATTGTAGCTTCAACTAAGAAGCTGACACTTGCAGACTTTGGCAGGGATCATCTATTGGAAGGAAAGGGCTAACTTGGTTATTGAAGGTCTTTGTCTAGGTCTAAGGTCTTTGTCTATCTCAATTAGATTAGTGGAAGAGTTTCACTGGGTTTTCCCTTAGAGAGGGCTTTAAGCCCGAGTTAAGTGCATATGTCTGGTGTCGTTGATCTTCATATTTTTGTTTTGATGATTGCTTGATGAAACTAAGATAAAAGAAGAACATAAAGAGAATAATAAAACTACAAGAATATCACAAGTACTTGTCAACATAAGAAAATATTTCTCTTTTTTATTTTCTAACAGAATTTGCTCAAATACTTCCCCAAAAAGCTTCATCGGCTAAACTACCTAACAGCTAGCCATGCTAGCAGCAATGTACTTAGCTTCAATTGTACTCAGTGCAAAAAACTTTTGCATTTTTCTCATCCAAGAGATCATGGCAGATCCCAAGCTAAAGAAGGACCCAGAAGTGCTCTTTCTATTAGCAGAGTTACTAGCCCAATCAACATCAATATATCCATGAAGCAGTGTATTTCAATCCTAGATCAATAATTTCATGCAAGTATACAAGTACATGTTTTGTAGCAATCCAATGTGCATGAAAGGGATCAATCATATGTTGACTTAAAGTGTTTACAACAAAGCATACGTCAGGCCTAGTGTTTACCAAAAACATCAAAGCACCAATGAGCTATCTATACTCTGTAGGATTTACCGAACTAGGTCCTGCGACTTTGCCACATAATTTCTTAAAGTTCATTTCCATAGGAATATGCATGGACTCGCATTCTAGCATATCAAAACTTTTAAGAAGCTTAACAACATATTTTCCTTGAGAAAGATTAATTTCACCAAGTCTTTGTCGAACCTCTAGACCCAAAAAGTAACGCATCAAACCAAGGTCTTTCATTTCAAATTTAGAAGCTAACTCCCTCTTACATTGGAGGATAAGAGGTTCTCCTCTTGTTAAGAATAAATCATCTACATACAATACCAAAATCAAACATATACCTTGGACTGTCTTGAAGTAGAGTTTTGGGTCTGCACTCCTCGTGAAACCAAGCTTTATCCGATAACTATTAATGTGAGCATACCAAACTCTTAGAGCTTGCTTTAGCCCATATAAGGCTTTCGTCAGTCTGCATACATGAGTTTTCCTATCGTGTTCTTCAAAGCCTTTTGGTCGTTCCACAAATACCTTTTCCTATGCAAGAGAGCAGTTTTCACGTCCATTTGGTGAAGAGTCCTTCCCTGGCTAGCAGCTAAGGCAGCAACAAATAGAATACTAGTATATTGAGCTACAGGTGCAAAAATCTCATCATAATATATTCCCTCTTTCTAGTAGAAACCTCTAGCTACAAATCTAGCCTTATATTTTTTGATACTACCATTGCACCATGTTTAATCTTAAACAACCATTTGGAAGTGACAACAGATTTACCTTGAGGTCTAGGAACCACTTCCCAGACATCATTCTGGATGATGGACTCGTATTCTTCAATCATGGCATATTTCTAGACTTTTTCTTTTGCAGCTTATTCAAAAATGCATGGTTCTACCTGAATGATGTTTCTCATGGCAGAAACATACCCTTGAAACTGACTTGGCTTCTTACTTTCCCTTAACGTTCCTCTTGGGGCAAAGTGTCGTTGAGCATCTTGCAAGGTATCTCGCAACCATAGTGGTCTCTTTCTAGTAGGAGGATCATGAGGTGGAGGATCTAGAGGATCCATGGAACCCACTGGATTATCAACAAGCTCATTCTCAAGTTCCAATTCAAACTCAAATGCAGGCTCTTTTTCATTAATATCTTGTCTTTCAGTAATGGCAAGAGGATAACAGTGTCTTGTTTTTCTAAGAGTTGCATCTTCATCAAATGTTATGTCTCTACTAAACTTTATAGTTCTTTGACGAGATACATAAATTCTATAACATTTTGAATTATCACAATAACCAACAAACATATCTCTCTTCCCTGAAGCTTTCAATTTGTTCCTTTTCTCTTTTGGCATATGGAAGTACACAAGACAGCCAAAGATTCTCAAATGACTCACTTCAAGCCTTTTACCAGTGACAACTTCTTTAGGATTCTTATTGTCTAAGGCCTGATGAGGAGTTCTATTTTGCACATAAACAATAGTATTTGCAACTTCTCCCCAGAGAAACTATGGTATCTTTTGATCACGCAACATGGCTCTGACCACTTCCATAATGGTTTTATTCTTCCTCTCAACGACACCATTTTGTTGTGGATTGTATGACACAATGGTTTCTTCCTTTATTTCGGCGTGCTTGCAAAGATCATTAAAATCATTGGAGGTGAACTCTCTCCCATTATGAAATTTGAAAGCTTTGATCAACTTTCCAGTTTGATTTTCAATTAGAGCCTTGAAATCTTTGAACATGTCAAATGCTTCCCCTTCTTTTTCAAAAAGAATATCCATGTCTTGCAAGAAAAATCATCAACAAAAATCATGAAATACAAGTTGCCATGAAGAGTAGTCACAGGCATATGTCCACATAAATCAGAATGTATGAGCTTAAGTATTTGACTAGTTTTTGTTCTACTTGAAAGAAATGGTCCCTTTATATGCTTTCCACTTGCACCTTTTGGGAAAACTCCTTCATGATCTATTATGATCTCAGGCATTGCAGAAACCATCTTCCTTACATGAGGTAAAGCTTTGTAGTGTAGGTGAGTGAATTCTCTATGCCATAGCTCACATTGAAGATTGGTATCATGGACCAGTACGTGAATGGGTTTACCATTGACTTCGTAAAGCCCTTCACACCTTGATCCAGAAGTGAAGGTTTCCCTCATACTTGAGTTGAAAGGCTAGGTTAGAAATTTCCCATTAATAAAAGCAATTTTCATTCATTTATCTTCTAGAGCATATAGGGATACAAGATTCTTTTTCAAACCAGGCATATACAAAACTTCTTGCAAAAAAATAGATTTGTCATCATCTAACTAAAATGAAACTGAACCATAACCTTTAACTTAGTGAATAGAAATATATTCAAGGATAACATTTAAATTAGTCTCCCTCTCAACTAAATTAGAGATTGTTTTATTGTAACATACAAAATGTTTGGAAACACCACTATCAACTAACCAACTATCAAATGAATCTACAGAAGAAGAACTAGAAAAAGCAAAAACAAGAAAATATTTTGATTGAGTTTATGCTGCATTATTTCTATACCTTGGATTTCTTTTTTTTTAGGATGGCCTTTTCGTTGATTTTCAGAATTGTCTTGTCTATAATCAAATTTGTTTTTGAATCTAGATGCTCTTCTTCTTTCTTTACAGTGACGAGCAAAGTGACCATGTTTTTGACAGTTAAGGCATCTAACTTTTAACATGTCTAGATTCTCTTTATTTGATTTCAAAGCAGATTTCTTTTTATTACCTTTCTTTCTCTTGTCATAGCGTGAAATGCAGTAGGTTCTCCTTCTTCATGATATGAAATTCTCTTTAGAGATCATTTTGGCCTCCTCTTGGATAGACTTTCCCAGTAGTTCATCAAATGTGAGAATAGTGTTGATATTGTTGATGGCAATGATAAAAGTCTCCCAAACAAGGGAAAAACCTCCAAGTGCAATCAACACCATTTCTTTGTCGGGTAAAACTTCAACAACTATTGACAGTTGATTCCTGATTTTGGTTATTCAAACGAAGTATGCTTGAACCGCCTCTCCTCTCTTCATGTTGATGTCCTTTAGTGGATCTTTCAAGGCAATAATCTAATTCAAGTTACTAATTGCAAACATGCCAATTAGTTTGTCATACATTTCTTTAGCTTTCTTCAAACCAAAAACATAATAATGAGATGATCACTAAGAGAATCAAGGATAATTTTTTTAACTCTGATTTCACCTTTTTTATGTTCGGATTTGACAGTAGCATTTCAATTCTCTGGTGAATCAACTATTGTGTCTTCAACATACTCCAAAAGTTTGTGTTCTTCAAGAGTGATATCTAGCCTTGCTTTCTATGAACCAAAGTTTGAAGCATCATTCATCTTCTCCTCTACCTTGAAGTAGGACAAAGTCATCTTGATCAAAAAGACTTTGGCAGCAAGTGGGGTCTCTTCAGGTGATCTCTGGTCTCCTTGGACTTGTCTTCACTAAGGCTCTCATACCATGTTAAAATCTGAAATTTCTATGCCAAAATTTAAAAATTCGTTGCATAAAATTGAAAGTTCTATGCAGAAAATTGAAGGTACTTTGCAGAAAATTGAATGAAACTGAATGTACTTTGCAGAAAGTTGAATATATTTCGCACAAAACTGAGTGTGCATTGCAGAAAATTGAATGGAACTGAATGTACTTTGTAGAAAGTTGAATGTATTTTGTAGAAAACTAAATGTACTATGCAGAAAATTGAATGTACTATGTTGTTACAATTACTTTGAATGCAAATTTCTTCTTCAAAACTTTTAATATCTACAGTTGTAGATAAAACATAAACTTAAGGATCATATGAAGACATCCAAGCACAAATATGAGACATTGAGATTTTGATCCAATGACCAAAGAAAGACCCTTCAAGAAAGAAAACCCACATGATTCTTCTTCTATTAGATTTCTTCAATTGTTCAACTGAGTACAGAGCGAGAATGAAAAGGAATAATGTCACCAACGTCTAATCAACTTACAATTGAAGTGCACTTGCTCTTTTCTTGAAGATCTTCTCCTTCTCTTGATCAAATCATGTCCTTCGCCTTCAAGAAAGAAAACCCACATGATTCTTCTTCTATTAGATTTCTTCAATTGTTCAGCTGGGTACAGAGCGAGAATGAGAAGGAATAATGTCACCAACGTCTAATCACCTTACAATTGAAGTGCACTTGCTCTTTTCTTGAAGATCTTCTCCTTCTCTTGATCAAATCATGTCCTTCGCACTTGCTCCATCTCTTCCCTTGCTCTCGCTCTTCACTAGTTCTCACACTTATCTTACACACACTCAACACTTGTTCTCTTTCTTCACAATGAACATGTTATTCATAACTCTCACTTGCTCTTTCTTAAATAGATGAGAAAGGAGAGGAGTTACAAAATGAATTCATGCATTGAGCCAATAATAGGAGAATCGAATTCCATGAGGGAGGTATTACTTGAGGAGAAGTATAACTCATCCCAAGAATAGAGAGACAGGTACACTTGTCTTGAGGAGCTACAATTCAAATGAGGGAGAGAGAGAGAGTTGCACTTAAACAAGAGAAAAAGTTTGGTGAGAGTTACAAATCGAATTGAATGAAGGAGTTACAAGTACAAATGAGGAGTTACACTTTTTCCATACATTGAATTAGTGAGGAAGAGTTACATTCTCTTAAGTGTGGAGTTTCTATTTTATTCCAAAATAGAGGTTTAAATTGTCAAGTAAGAGATTCTCAATTTAATTTACTTATTCCATGAGAAAAGTCATTTTTATTAATCCATTAAAGGTCAATGACTTTAGACTATTTTATAAATAATAGTAACATAATAATAATAATACTAGTAAGGATAAAAATATTAATTGTTGACTTGTATAATCATGATTGATTTGAATTTAAAGTGGATTCCATATGTCGAGATCATCCTTGTTCATTTACACATGACTTTCTATTTTTGGAGAGTCACTTCCAAATTGCAACGTGACTTAATCTTTTTGGAAAGTCATATTAGAATTTCCAAGAATGAAATTTTATTTTAGGTGGTTCAAACAAAACTGAAATATATGATTTCTTCTAGGAGAAATTCATCCCTGCGTTGCCAAATTTTAACATCAAATCCAACCCAAAGAAGGATAGATAAACTTTAAAATCATAAATCTAAGGGGTTGATTTGCCTCTTACAGTTTTTGGATAATAAATTTAGATCAAACTCTAATTTGATCTAGTCTATAAAATAGAATAAAAAATTAACTTTATACTAGACTAGGAACAAAAACTAGCAAATGATTTTCACTGATTTTTCTTGGATTTTTTTCTAAACAAAAAAAGGACTATTTGATTTTATAGTTTTGGTTGGTTGTTGGGAGACCAGTGTTATGGGGTCAAGAAGAAAATCTGTCTTCAAATTGGGTCTATTTTATCATAAGGATTAGGATTAAGAGACTAGAACCCAATGGGAAAAATAGTCTCCTATTTAATAAAGAAAAACTATGAAGACCAAGGGCCTACTAGAAGAGGTCCTCAGTGGAGCACCTTCATCAACAAGATCAGTTGTAGCTCGATAAACATACCAATACCTTTGCTATGGTTCCAAAGGATAGATAAAACAAAGAATTAAGTAATTACAAAACTAATAAAGAAATATGGAAACAAGTTACCCCAAAGGTTTTTCTTCTCAAGTGGTAGTATTACCCTTCACTATGGTTCCAAAGGATAGATAAAATAAGGAATTAAGTAACTACAAAACTAATAAAGAAATATGGAGACAAGATACCCCAAATATTTTTCCTTTCAAGTGGTAGTATTACCCTTCAATGGATCAACCTTGTTATCTTGTAGTAGTCTCGAACATTAATGTTGCACTAACTGCGATGTTATCAAAATCATTGCGATAATATCGCCAAAACCAACCTAGGAACTAATTCTCGTAATAATTTACCCTTTTGAAATTATCCTGATAATTTCAAAATTATTGCCCTACTCTGCAATTTCAAGTTATTTACATTTTTTTTTCTTTTATTTTTCAAAACACAAATAGTGGATTGAGCTATGAGGATACTATGACTATTTCCATCAAGTAAACAACAAGAAATCTATTGTTTTCATTACCTGTGATTGATTTTTACTTACTTAATGGTAATATTAAATTATTGAAGTAAAAGTGATATTTTCCTTTATCTTTCATTTTCATCATTTTACTTAAATTTTTAACATTACCATTAATTGGCTTGGGATGTTTGAGAGTGGTTTCGACCTCATTGGATTTCATATGGAAAAAGTAGAATTTTAGATCCCACTCAAAATCCCGCAGACTTAACAGTTTTTAGGATTTCGGGATTGGCGGGATTGCAATGATTCTACTACATTTTATGATGTATGAGGGTATGGAACTAACATTTAATCAAGATCATTGAGCCCTCTATGTACCTCGAAATTGGCGGCTTTGACTATTGAGCTCCTTTTTCATGATCGTAGTAAAAATGTACACTTCACTCAATTATTCACGACTCTAGTAAAAATGTACACTTCACTCAAGCAAAATCATTGATTAGGATGCCAAGCTTTTTCCATCTCAAAATGTGATCTTATTGAGGATCCCAATATAGGCAACGATTTTAATGTTATGAACCTAAGTAGCATGATTTTCTTTGGATTTTAGAAGCCATTTAGAGCCTCTCCCCTGATCTTTTTTAATTCAAAGATGGCTTGCACTCAATGATATTTTGGTTATATGATCCCTTACTATATACATGAGAAAATTTTCATATTTGTATAATAATTTGGATTCTTATGGATGCACATGAATTATATGTTGTCTTCAAAATTTGAATATTTTATATATTTTTTGGTCGGCCAATCTTTTGGTCCAGTTGAGGATGTTGTGACATTTTCCATCAAGTAAACAAGGGGAAATCTATTGTTTTCATTGCCATGATTCATCCCATGAGATACATTTATTTTTGTTTTGATATGATTTTGCATCATTCTATTAGATCTTATGACTCATGACAAATATCATATTCAAAATTGGAATCTGATGCATCACTTTAACATCTTACATATCGATTTTATTTTCATATTTATGTAGCAATGTGTTCGTTTGTTGTTGATGTTGTTTTATAAGTTAAAACATTGAGAAAAAAAATTATTATTTTTGTATTTTTTTAATTTCCCGATATCTTCCAATATTTTCCCTCATATTGTTTATAGTTTAAATTTTGGACCCCTGCAATAAATTGCCGATAAGGATAAATGTAATATTGCTTTTAATGCACCAAAATAGTAAGCCAAGATAAATAAGTGTCAAGAATTGACACCACCTAGATAGGTGGATATTCAACAAAACTGCATTCTCAAAAGAATCCCACAACAACAACAAATTGGAGTTAGAGGAGCCCCTTTTATAGAGGAGGTTTTATCAACCATCTCATTACAAGAATATTTTGTATCTCCTTAAGATTTAGCTTATGAGATCTCACATTTGACTTGTTCGGCAACTAAGGAGACTAAGTCAAATAATACATAAGATATAAAGTAGATGTGCCATGTTCAATATTTCCCCCAAGAGAGGGAGGTGCTCCAATATGATGGTCAGTATGAGGTCCAAAAATGCTCAATGCCCTCCATAGTTTAAGGTGATCTCCTCAAATCATGCCAAGATACCTTTATTTAACAAAAGTGCCAATGACTATGTTCAAGATGAGGGGAAACCACACATGTGGCACATGTGAGGCTCAAAAAAGGGGATAGCTCACCAAAATCAACTCCAACATCTAGATGGGAGGTATTCAAGGTATGAACTCCTCAAATCATGCAAACCATGTCCTCAAGCCAAGGGAGGTCCACAAGTGCCAAATAAGAGACCCAATGACTATGAAATGCATCATCCAAGGTGGCTAACCCATCAAACTATGTGACAAGTGGCTCCAAGATCTAAGACGTGGCATGGCATGAGAGGTACAAATGCATGAAGAATAGCTGCAAATTGCATACAATGTTGTGACTAATGCCTCGAGAGTTGTGAAACTACACTGAGAATTGTGAAGGTGCCTTAGGAGCTATGCCTTTGGATGAAAATAGGAGTGATTTTGAAAGATAATACATGTCATGAGTTCATAGTCAAAATGTGACAAACACATAAGGGGATCCATGCTTAGGCATAAGATAAGTGTGCTCTAGGTATAACAATATTTACAATACATGAGCAAAAGTTTTACATAAGGATAAAGTGAAAAACTAGGGGCTCACTAGGTCATGTGTCCTAGTAGATCCACTCCAAGACCCATGCATACCTACCCCAACCATAAATTACCTCCAAAGGATAGATGGCAAAGCCATAAGAGTAAGGATTATCTTGAAATGGGGACTAAGAGCATGGGTCAAGAAAAACGACAAAGGGTATAAACAAACCACCTAAATGAAAAAACAGTTTACATAGATCATCTAAGCATGGTCTAGTACAATACATCATATATAATGGTCACGTTTTCAACTAGTCATATTACAATAATACAAGTCATCATGATGGCACATTTAATCATGGTACTCGAAGTTTTGACATCATCAAGATAGGTACAAGATCTGCCCATACATTAGAACATATATAGAGAAGAAAATGAAGTACAACTAGAGTGAAACTGAGTGGTAACAACGGTAACAACAAATGCATAGTTATATACAAATTTTGTGACTCCTAACCTAACCGATGATCACCTTGATGAAGGATATCTTCCCCATATCCTGACGCATTAAATCAATGCAATGGACAATACATGGAGTCCAAAACACCACATGGTGCTTCTTCATTACCAACTAGCTAGAATCCATATAATTAGTTGCATTATCTAATATCATTTACACAACATGTTGCCAACCAATCTGTCAGATGAACTCATCCCTTAATTAACACAACAATATCACATTTTTAACATGCACTAATACATGAACAAAATAATAAACATTGTATCCCTACGACAATGTACCACGAAATTACGAAGGGTCTTACTTGTCCCAATTGTTCGACCATCATACATCATCGTTCATCTAGTGGCCTCCCATGACTTCTTTAGGTCTCCTAATCAAGTATTGAAGCCATTCATTTTTTGCTTGAGGAATTGGTACCCACAACTCCTCATAGGCAGGGGACTTCTACCTTGGGCCAATAATAGTGATAGCATCACACATTGACTAAGAAAATGGATTGGTCTTTGTAATTCTCAAAGGCAAGCCACTCTAGAAAAGACACCTCCCCACAACCCTATTTGCTTCTTATTTCCCTTTTTTAACCACTAAATGGGTGGAAAGTTGTGCCCTATTTCTAATGCTGGGAACAAAGAATGGTGAGGTCCACATTGAAGGTGAATCCATGAAATCCCTCTCACTACCCCAAGTCCTAGCCACTCCACCGACAAGTCTAGTTTTGGCAGTCACTACTTCTTCCTTCTTTTTCTCCTTTTCATAGATAGCATTATGGGTAACTCACATAATCTCTAGGGTTGATGCACTACAAATCCCAACATCATGCCCTAGGATTTTGGCCAAGTGATACTTCAACAGGCTAATCCTTCTTTTCATGGGTTGCCCATAGTTTACAAGATAATGTTTGTCGAATTCTCCCATCTTTAGGTTCACCAAACTACTAAAAAGGGTACAAAGGCTTTGGCATATTGGAAAGGAAATACTCGACTTCCAACTACAAAACTAGGGAAAAAAAATAATGTACAAAATGAACATCAAACACTACTTGAAAAACTTGTTGGTTTAAGAAAAAAGCATAAAAATTGTTCTGAGACCTGAAAAATTATAATATGAGGCAAGCAACATGCACTTTGAAGACCCTATATAAATCTAGGAAAAAAAATAGTTAAGAGGATGGAATTTGAAGAAATACCTTGGAATCTAAGAATTTCAACACCATAGGTAGATATGAATTGATCCCTCCCCCAACAAAAACAACTTTGATGGTGATGGGAATAATGGTTTAGCCTTCTTAAAACTGGTTGTTGATGATGATATACCCCTTCCCTCTCATCCTCACCAACTACAAAGACAAATGAGAAAAAAAATCAAGCTTTAAGAGGGTGAAAATCACATTATGTGAATTTTCCCCTCGTGACACGATATTTGGCCGATTTTTGCCAAATTTTACCAAAATTTGCAATTTATGATTTTTTTTAAAATACAATGCTTTTTTGCAATGATTTTTCATTTGAGGGCTTGCATCGTGAAAAAATCAGCAAGTTAGTGACTTTTTGCCCATTTTTTCAACTATGATCCACACTACTTATGGTTCAATTATGTACGTGACTGGCTTACTTACATGAGATTGTGTTAAATTTGGACAACTAGGTCCAAACTCCATGTTCTGATGCTCAGATTAAGAGGCTAATATTTTTGTTGGATTCCTCTTTCTGAGAGGTGTAAAATCCATATAAAAATAGCCTTAATCCGATGAGCAGAACTTATATTTTGAATTTATTATTCTTAATAAATTATATGTGCAAGGTCAGCCAGTTTTGTAATGTAGGCTCACATGCCCAACAGATGTGTCACATTGATGGATATAAATATAGGAAAAGTTGGAGAGAATTTCATCACAACACAACTCACATCTTCCTCTCTCATCCTAAAGAAGTACGAGCTACCTGGAGGACGAATTTCAGCCACACGTGGGAAGGACGAAGAGGACAGACCGTACGGCTGAGCTGTAGTACGATTTTCTGCTGCTAGGGTTCCGCAGAAAGTTTGACCAACATTGACTTTGGTCAACGCTTGGTCCAATCAAGCTGAAAATTTGTGAAAGGTTCGATTTTTGAAGGCCGTACTACCTGGCACAAAAATCGAGGTCAAAGGGTTGACCGTTTTGCTGATGCGTTGACTTTTAGCTTGCTGCCCTTGCGTTGACTTTTCAGGACAGCGTTGACTTTTGTAGAATTGACTTGGGTTGACTCATCTACTGGTTGGAGGGTTGTTGTGACACATGCTGGGCTGGCTGACCAAAGGAGACTTTGCTGGTTGAAGCATCCTGTTGACCGCCGAACGAACACACATTTTTCCTGTTTCTGATTTGTCTTCTGTAAGATCTGCTTATATGTTCTATCTGCATTTTGCTTAACTACTTGTATGATTGCTGTGAGAAAAGTGAAATTGCTCTTAGCATAGAACATCTACAAAACTTTACAAAACCTAATTTTTCCAATATTGGAGTTAGCAAAAGAGCCCAAATTGGGATTGCTTACACCACTCTGCAAATGTAGAAGCCCATAAGGAAAATTATAAATAGAGAGTTGGAATCACATTATCATCATTGGATTGGATCAATTTGTCGGCTCCCAGAGTTTTAAACCCCTTTTCTCTTTTGACTAGTTTCTGTGGAGGTGAATGTTGAGAAATCTAAGGTAGGTAGATAAGGGTGATTTTCTTGATTGGATAACTGTTTGTGATGTATTTTAATTTAATTATATTTTTTCTTTCACTTTATTATTATTATTATGTTTTCATCATTAAACAGCTACCAAACTATGAAAGAACAATGAGGCAAGAGGACACAAGAAATAGGCTATCAGCCAGGGTCAAACCCTCTCCTCTTGAGAGGAAAACCCACAAGTACCCTTCTCTTCTTATAGAACTTCAAATTACGAATTCCAAAACCTATGAGGCTTCACCAAGACCCCTCCAAGACCAAGTCAAACCACTTGTTTGATCAGCTCTTCTTTCACAAATTCAATACTGGTCAAACTTGCTGCAACACTCCAGATTTCGGCTTTTCCTCAAAATTTCAGCTAGCTGCTTCAAAACTGAGGTCTTCGGCCTTCACTGCAGAAACCCTAGTTGGCACGTGTGAGACAAAGAGGGTGGTTTTCTTCTTTTTTCTCCTTCGCTTGGACAGTGGCTTCTTCTCCAGCAACTCGGCTTGCAAGATAGTTCCTCTTTCACTTGTTCTCGGCCTCCTATTGTGACTGCATAATTTCGGTCTCTGCTGCACAAAATGATACCCAAGCTTCTTTTTTTTCGCACTTGTGAGGAGTTTCAGCCCTAAAAACAGTCCTTAAAAATTCGGATTCTCCTTCCTTGAAGTCTTCTCTTTCTTTGCCGGCTTTAGGTCACTTTTCCTTCCTTTGATCGAACTTCTTGTTCCTTGATTGATTATCCTTTGAATGAGGCTAAGCGCTCCTATTTATAGGCTTCTTTGACTGCCCTAATAAGCTGACTCGTCATCTTTTAAAGGCTAACTTGTTGTAGCACTATGACAAGGTCTTGGAGGGTCTTTCACTCAAATAATTTTTTCTTTACAACAAAAGGGTCTTTCATACATGACAATGACTCAATTGACTTAATGACAAGCCGTCTGAGCTATAAATCAAATAACCTTGAGCATAAAACCCATCTCTCGAAAATAACAATAATAATTTTATTTTTCTCTTTACATTAAATACATAAAATAATCATGATTACAAAAATAATTATGAAGACAAAACCTAGTTACATATTTCAACAGTCATCTCAACCTACCTAATCAGCTTTCCCTTGTTCTGGCACAGGTTATTGTACTATTCTGGTAAGGTCTGTGGATTGAGTATTTTCTGTTCTGTTCTGGCGAACAGGGAATTATCTATCTGAAGGAGCAACGAAATCTTTTGTGGGGAAATTCTGAGCCAAGTATTGAATTACTTGGAGGGCTATACGAGCCTGTGTTGGGCAGATAAGGGACAATCTTCCTGAAAGAGGACGGGATTTTGAGGCTGGATTGATGTTAAAACATTCTGAGACAGAGACGAGATAATCTCCCTAACTTAATCCGAATCTTCCTGTTCCTGAACGGAGGTCATTCCTCCTGTAATCTAGTCTTGCTAAGGACAATCTCCCTAACTTAATCCGAATCTTGCTGGTCCTGAACGGAGGTCATTCCTCCTATAGTCGAGTCTTGCTAAGGACAATCTCCCTGACTTTATCAGAATCTTGCTGGTCCTGAACGGAGGACATTCCTCCTGTAGTCGAGTATTGCACAGGACATTCGGCCTCTGTAACGGAGCTCGGGGTGGTTCCCTGAGGCAGATCGAAGGCAACCGAGCCCTTCCTGAGGCCGCTCGGATGAGTATCTATATTATATTATTATGTAACAGACCCGAGTCTCTCTGAAGACACCGGACCCTGTAACAGAGCTCGGTTCATTGTTAAGGCATATTTTATTGGTTGAACTTGGAACTTATACTGGAACTGTTAATTGGCTGAATTAATATACTGTGTTGGTTGGAATATTGATTACATGTTGTTAAATGAGCAGTGCTACTTGTTGTGAATCGTAGTCTTTATTGTTATGCTGCACTATTGAATGAGCTGTTGTTGTACTGAATAAGTAAAGAAATTTCTGTGGGAAACGCTAGTTATCCATGTAACCCTAGGGCAAAAATTTCCCTAGGATATTACAGTTGGTATGTGTGTGTGACATGTCAAATACAAACAATGGACAATGTTAATATTACAGTTGGTATCTGTGTGTCTGTGTGTGACATGTCGAATACAATCAATGGACAATGTAAATCTCCCAAATCATGATTCAGGGTTTAAACAGTATCTACACATGGGCATCCGGGTTTAAACAGTATCTTAAATATGCATGTTTACATGTACAAGCATCTCCGTGTACACTCTGCAATGAATAGTATTGAAAGAGCATTAGGTACAAGGAAAAGACCTGCTCCACAGAATGTGGAGATCCGGGTTTGTTGTCTGCCATGAAAGTTGCTATACAAGGCTTTGAACCAGTACGAATTCCAAATCCTTTCCTGCAACATTTTCATTTAAGTCAAAACAGGCCACATGGAGCCACAAATGTACATGGTATGAATGACTCTTGCATGTAGTGGTGCCTCTTATATTGTGTTGTAACCAGATACTTACCACTGAAAATTTTGTGGTGAGTAGATCCAGAGATGCAGTGCGATAAACTGGTTTCAGTGACTAGATTCCCAAATAAGTTGCAGCCAACTGGTTTGCAAAATGGTGTGAATGGAGCTCATTAAAATTTGGAAATTGATTATGAATATAGAAAATACATTAAACATCATACGCGCAAACAGTTCTTATAAAATATGAAAAAACAGGTTGGAACTATGAAAGGGTTTTGCCTATTCATAATCGCACCTCGCACGTTGTCCTGTTTCAGTCGAGACACTGAATGTGCCCGCCGCCGAAGACCCAATTGGCGTTTCCGGGCGGGACTGTGCGGAGTGCTGGACTCGACTCCGAATGCGCCGCAGAAGACCAATTCGCCCATTGCCGTTTCCGTGAGGGACTTTCGGAAGTCAAAACCTTTATATAGGATTGGCCATTCATGACATATTTTTACAGACACACCCCACTACCCACATTTGAAGATCTAAGTCGAGTTTCCTTTGGAGGCCAAGTCAAATCTTATTGGTAGACGACTATTTAAATAAAGTTTAAGTCAAGTAACCACTGTACTTTATAGACTCCAATCCGTCTCCTTTGTGGACCAAAATCATTTCGATTTGCCTTGGTGTTCATCAATCAAGTCTCTTTGCACGCTAAATTATAATCCCTTAATCATCCTAGTGCTTTCTAGAGAAAGCATCCAAATCATTTGCACAAAATTATTGTGTTGTTGGGTCTGGAAACTCAACTCTTTTATATGTAAAGCAACCAAACAAAAGGCAATCAATCATATAAAACAACATAACAAAAGGCACTCAATCACCTAAGTTGTCACTCAATCAATCACCTAAGTTGTCACTGAGAATAAGAGATTTATAAGATGTTTTTATGAAATGCCTACATCCAAAAGTGAAAGTATCACTTCAAGAAAAACATATATAAAGCAAAATACAAAGGCAATCAATCATATAAAACAACACAACAAAAGGCAATCAATCACCTAAGTTGTCACTAAGAATAAGAAATAGGCAATCAATCACCTAAGTTGTCACTAAGAATAAGAAATTTATAAGATGTTTTTATGAAATGCCTACATCCAAAAGTATCACTTAAAAAAAAACATATATAAAGCAAAATACAAGTAAATTAATAATAAAGATACATATTCAAAACACAAGTAAATTAATAATAAAAACACATATTCAAACTAGAATGCTTCTACCTAATTCCTAATTAGATTAAAAATGGTTTCATCGTATGAAAACCACAAACTCAAATTAGAATGCATGTTTAATCATCAAAATATGACATATCCATGTGGAAAGTTTGTTTAAATGCATGTGTTGTGATACAATAAATGTAATCATTAGTAGGGAGGGTTTGGTCATTCCATAGATATTTTTTATCATAAAGGAGATCGGTGAATTTAAGTGACTGAATAGTAAAACAATACTCTTTTAAAAAAAGTTTGTTTGAATGGATATGTTGTGATACGATAAATGTAATCATTAGTAGGGAGAGTTTGGTCATTCCATGAATATTTTTTATCATAAAGGAGATCGATGAATTTAAGTGATTGAATAGTAAAATAATACTCTTTTCTTTTAAAGAGTTTTATATGTATTTTTCTATTTTTAAAAACAATTGTTGAAATTAAATTATGACAATGGTTTGTTGTTTGTGTAGTATGTATTGTTAGAACTTTTCTATGTCTCTCTATAATAATAATAGTTGTTTCTTATAATTGCTTAACCAATGGAAATTATTATTGCTTATTATTACTATGTCTAGTTAATTATTTGCCCATGAAATATATTGTTGTAGAATATTAATTGCTCTATTTATAATCCAACAAGAGCCACATGGTGGCATGTCGTTGCTTTTTTACTTGAAAAATTAATTCCTACTTGTCTTTAGTGTGCTCATCAATTCTAGAATGGGTTTGTTCTTATTAGTTAGGAGTTTGTTGAGGTCTAGTTGGTTGAGAGATTTTCTCCAACTAGTTAGCTTCCTAGATTGGTGTGTGGTTGAGATACTCACTCAACCAAGAGATTGTATGTCCAAGATAGATTAGTTATCTCGAGACATAGCCTAATGTATTTATATTGTATTATTTCCATGTGAAGACAATTTTGGAATGCATTTAGAAAATATTTTTTGGTATCAGAGCAACACCCTCATGCAACAACAATCTACAAGAGGCCTCATCCAGAACATGAGAAATCATCACATATTAAAGGATGATGGACATCTATGTTGAAGTTTGTGTGAGTTTGTGGATTAGACTGATGATGATATTGTATTTGTGTCACGTGTATTAGTAAGCAAGTCTATGATGTTTTGTAGTGGTCCTTCAAAGATTTGTACCTGAAGTTGTGTTGTAAGCCTTGTAAGGCAAGTGTAGCACCCCCATGAAGTTTATGGTAATCTTAGAACCACTTTTAAGCATAAGTTTGTGGGCAGCCATAAACCACTTTGGAAGTGCAAGTTTGTGGTAAGTCGGAAACCACTTTGCAATGTCAGTTTGTGGTATGCAAAAAACCATGTGTGAGAGTGAAGTGGACAGGGACTCTTGTAGGCATGGTTTAGGGTCACCAGATAAACCCTAGGCATGGTTTAGGGTAAGCCGATAAAACCTAGAGCATGGTTATGGATAATTCGAGAAAACCCATGATGACGATGATGGAGGGGGATTTACTAGTACAAGTACATGTATGTAGATAATGGTTGACTGAACCATATATACAAAGGACATCCTAATAGACTGGCGGTTGCAGCAATTGGTACTCATGCATTCTAGTAGATGGTTGTTCCTTTATATGGACGTCGACATATTCTTACTTATCATGTTTGTAAACACCAGGACCGTTGTTAGACTTCATTGATTGAGATCAAGACAAGTAGTCATTAAAGGGGGGACTTGAAAAATGCAAATCCTACTTGTCTTTGGTGTGCTTATCAACTCTAGAATGAGTTTGTTCCTATTAGTTAGGAGTTTGTTGAGGTCTAGTTGATTGAGAGATTCTCTCCAACTAGCTAGCTTCCTAGATTGTTGTGTGGTTGAGATATTCACTCAACCAAGAGATTGTATGTCCAAGATAGATTGGCTATCTTGAGACATATCTTGATGTATTTATATTGAATTATTTTTTTCATGTGAAGACAATTTTGGAGTGCATTTAGAAAATCTTTCTTTTTTTGTATAAATAAAGTTGTTGCACGTAGTTTTATTTACTTTCTAAATATATTTTTTTGTATAAATGAATTTGATGCATGTAGTTTTATTTACTTTTTAAATACTTTGACATTGTGGGTTGATTGTTCTTCTTCCATCCAAAAAATCAATATTATTAAAATGAGAATAAACTCTAGTGAGCTCGAGAGTGAAATAGAGCATTGAACAATTCCTTAAACTTGGAATGTCCAAATAATCTCATCTTTATGACATCACTGTATATATCCTCCCACTTTATTTTCTATCTTACAATGGCTTCAATTGGGTCCTTGAGGATGGGTTTAGTGTCCACTCAAAACTTCGAGACATCTATAAAATTCAACATAGTTCATTTCTAGAAAACTTCGCAGTGAATGTATTCTTGTTATTCTAAATTGTATTTAAAAAAAAAAAATCAGGTTAGCAATATTTCAAGGAGTCAAACTAATGCAATATAATGCTAATATTAGAGGTTAGGTGGTTAAGGTTGTTATAAATGTATAATCTCTCCATCATTTTTTTTTGTAAATGTGCATGAACCATTCCTACATGGTATACTCCAATCTTTGCACCTGGTAATTAGAATATTGAAGAAGAAAACACGTGAGAAAAAGATCACAACATTCAATGCTGAAGAAAGTTGCAAATAAAGGCAAGTGAATTTTCACATTTAATAATAAAAATAAGAATTTAAAGAAAAAAAATAAATTTTCAAGGGTTAAGCTTGAAGGTTTAGATATTGTATTAATAGTTTAGAGGGTTTCTAAAGTAATGTCTTGGACTCTACAAATGAACACATACCTTAGAAGAAAAAACTAGGCCACCCCAACAAGAGGAAAGAACAACAACCATACCAGACACAAAGTAGTGATCCTATTATTTTGAATGAAGATTGAAAAACACAAGAAGGTTGTCAAGAAACCTGGATGAGAGGGCAATGCACAAGGCTTGGACAAAAATTTAGAGGAATTCAAAAGTTCATCAGAGAGGTAGTGAGCACAAATCATAATTTTCTTAAAGAAGACAATGAGACAAAGATTTTAGGCCACTGAATAAATCGGACATTACGCATATTTGAGTAGTAGTTGCAAGAGAGAATGAAGATTTTTGGTCAACACCATAATAATATGCAATGGCAGTATGGAGAAAGAAAAGGGGGCAACTCTCAATGCAACCCCAGAGATCATTATGGCAGAGAACCGAGAGCCATGACGAGGAGGATGTAGCCAACATTGACAATAGAAATGCCCGATACATATAGGGCATAAAACTCAGAGCAATGAAGACCCATAAAGAGGCATACTGGTCACATAAAGCAAATTTCCCAGATCTTGAACCTTGCATTGGCAAATAAAAATGCCCAAATTCATAGATGTTAGACACCACATGTTAGAAAAGGTAAAGAAGTCTTGAAATATGTCAGTTCTCACACACATATTAAATGACATAACAAAGATATTGAACAACAATGCTCAAAATAATGAAAGTTGTGCCTTTGTGGGCACTAGAAATTGCAGAGGTATTTGTTATTTTTAGTTCTTTTAAAAAACGCGGTGATAGTGAAAACAATAGAAAAATGAAGAAAATGCTTAGATGATGCATGTTGGATAGATTGGTCATAATTAATCAAGAAAACAAAGCATTTATCCTAGCACATTAGTATGCAATCTAACGAAACAAAATTGTTGTAGAAGACAAGTCTTCTGGTTAATCAATATTTTGACCAGCTAATATATAAAATTGGATGGAGATTTTACCACTTAAAAGCTAAACAAATATTCACCTTAATGAAACAAAGGAGAAATAGGGATATTGAAGTTGGCAAATCTCCATGCAGGGCATGCTCAAACAGGCATGTCTCTAGACAGGGCATAATCAAGTAGTATAGTTCTCTAGGTGATTTCAACCTTCAACATCAACATGAGGATGATGACAACCTAATGGAGCACCAATAGTGGGTTTAAGGTTGTCCACTTTTAATGAAGAGGTCAAATGTGCAGATCAAGTACCAATTGATTTATGACAAGTCTTTAATGCTTTAAAATAAGAGGGGCTAATTCCAATCTTTAACATGAGCTACATCAAGACAACAACTATGAAGGCTTGAGCAAGGATGCTCAAAAAAAGAGAACAGTGCAACCTTTTATGTTTTGTCATTTATTTCCAATTTTCCAAAATGAGGACAACTTTTCCCTGATTCCAATTTTTCAACATTGTTAGAAAGTTCTAATAGAGTAAACAGTGGTGCATAATTGTGGCATATGTAGTCATCTATCGGTACAAAGAATCCCCTTCTTCATTGAGAGTAATCATCATGAGAAGACGAGGTTCAATTATGTATAATATGTAGTGCACCACTTCTATTTCCGTTGGTAATGTGCATACATAGAATATTATGAATGATGTTGTGAATCGTGATTACTTCTTTCATTTGTTGTATTTAAGTAACATGCACACAATATTATTACTTGTTGTAACTGTGTCATTGTCATTCCAAACTTGCAACTTCATGTGGATTTCACAGTAGTTATTTCTTTTATGGAAAATAATAGACGTTCTTTCTCCATGAGTTTTTGAAATAAAACAAGATATCTAAAACATCAAACTATCTCCCTGCAAGACATCATGCTCAACTTCTTTAGTGATTATTTTGTTCAAAGAAATTTTGCCTTTTAAGAAAAACACAAGGAAATCACTTTTTAGAAGAAAAAAATTTATAACAGAAAATAAAACATCACAGTGTCTTCTTGCTACACAACATACTTGTCTTTCGCTTCTTTTTTTGTTAAGAACATTTCATTTTCTGAAGTCCTACCTGCTACACAATTTTAAAATGGATGATATCAAAATCATTAACCTTCACTTTCCATAAAGGATCTGCAGACGATGCTGGCTTGGAGAACTTCTAGCCCTCATCAGATCTGCTTCAGTGACAACACGAAATCTTTCATCTAAGATAATTGGTTTAGTTGGTTTAGTTGAATCTATATGCCTAGACTTTTTTCCCTTAGCAGATTTTCCATAACCCATCATTTGAGATTCAAACGCGTGATGTTGCTTTTGAATTTGAGATTCAAACAACAAACCTTCTCCAACATGGAGTTCCTTGAGGATTATTTGTAGGATTCGAAGGCAAAGATTCTTCGTGCAACTAAGAGATGTGAATGCAGTTTTGAAAGCTTTTCTGTTGGGTTTTTTCAGTCAAAATCCGGCAGCAATTTATTGGAATAGCAAGTTTGATAGCTAGTTTCTGCACAATCAAAATGTCCCAGAGGTTTTTCAGGGTGCTGAATCCAAATATGTAGTAAAAAACCATTTTAACTGTAACAAATCAAGATTTAACCTCAATTTCTTCAGCGAATCTCCAAAAAATCGCATTATAAACAACTCCAATGTGAATTAGCAATTCACTTGAAAATTTTTATTACTCATTGTATGGATCAAACCCACTTGCTCCATCAAACATCACGTGATAAGCAGATTCCTTAATGGGAATATCTGCAAAGGTTCAGTTGTTAAGGATCACCTTAGCGACTCTAGGCTGGCTGCATATGACTGCGCAGGTGAAACCGATGCTAAAGGCATTCCAAAGAATTCAGGTGTTGGGGTTGTTTGTTTAAACAACAATCTCAGGGACATAATATTTCCCCATAACTGAAACCTGGCCTCCTGCAACTGTCATTCGTTGAGGGTTAGCGACTCCATCTCTTTTGGTTGGCAATGGAAAGGCAGGGCAGTGTTTGAAGTAAGTGTCATAAACCCATTTACCATGCATTTACTAATGTATCATACCACAATGCGAATAACATCAACGAGCCTCTTGACTTGTATTTTCGAAATATTAGACTGGAAAGTAATCTGGGTGCGTTAATATTTTGTCATATGGTATTGCATATGCATCAATCTGCTTTCATCGTATTGGATTTAATACTGGCACACAAGAGAGCTTAAAAGTGCAGAAGAGTATTTAGGATTCCCACAACGACATAGCCTATACTAATTAGTTAAATGCGTCGATCGTAGATCATGGATGGTAGCTTCGTACAACAGGCAGTTACTTCCATTCAGCATCAACCGACGAAAGGAATGGTATGAGTTTAGAGCATTTAAATCATTGTAAGTTCCAAGCCAAACTCTTTTGTGTATTGGTCCACCATTCCATCCATTCAATTTTCGGGGCGCTTGCAACTTTACGTATAATATAGGTATCATAGATTTTTATGGCTTACATTTGACATTAAACGTTAAAATGACAGGTTGCAGTGGTATATGACCAGTCAAATCTGACTTCGAAAAATTTGCAGTCGTCGTCAAATACGTTTAGCTTACTTATCAATCTACAGATTATGGTATGTACAGTAGACTGAAGCTACAAATTATGGTATCGAATATAGACTGAAGATACTTTGTTTATCAATTTGAATTAAGGACAATATGCAATAAATACAGAAGAGAAACCGTTGTTGGGATGATGTTCACCCTCAAAACCAATAGTCGGGATTGCAGCGGCATGTTGGCATCACTGAAAATTGCAGTTGTTTATAATGAGATTTTTTGGAAGTTTTTTCGGTGCGTTTTTCAGTTAAAATCCGGCAGCAATTTATTGGAATCGCAAGTTTGATAGCTAGTTTCTGCACAATCAAGGTGCCCCATGGGTTTTTCAGGGCGCTGAATCCAAATATGCAGTTAAAAAACCATTTTAACTGCAACAAATCAAGATTTAACCTCAATTTCCTCCGCCGGATTCCGTCAACTCCCTAAAAATTTACCATAAAAACTCAATTTTTTTTTGTAGTATGGTCAAATTAAATGTCACTGCATAAAAGCGGTGACATGATAATCAAATATATATATATATATATAAAAATATAAATTTATTATTATTGATATATTATTTTTTTTTTTTTTCTGGGCAAAGGCTAAACTATTTGTATTAAAAGAAAGAAAAATATATACAAGAGGTCAAAACCTCTGAGAGCGCATGAAAAGCTCTCTGACAAGAGATCCATACCATAACTGGTAATAACATTGACAGTCTACCGTAACTCAAAAACCATTTACAGTCTGTTGTATTGGACAAAATAGCCTGTAAATGACTGAAACTTAAACTTATGCTGACAAGACAAAATACATGCTGGCTAGACAAACCAGAAGTTGACAAGATGAATCCAGGATTCCTGAAGGGAGAGAGGAGCTGATGAGAGGACACACGTCCAACTACCGAACAGATGGCGCCGACGGAGCGAAGGTGGCGGAGGACATACGTCCGAGGACCAGTATCATGCTGAGCGAAGGTGGCATGCAGAGCGCATAGAGAATTGGTGCCGAGACACCCGTACCCAAAACCAAGGCCGAACAGACCTCCGAAGGTCATCGAACTAGAAGCAAAATACCAAAAAACCAGAAGCAAAATGCCAGAACCTTACTCCTTACCAGTTCCAGGAGCCACCTTGTCTTCGTCTTCCTTCTACTTGGCAGCATGCTGCTCGGCTTCCCATTCCGCTGCCTCTCTCTCAGGATCTGGCAGAAATTCAATTTCCATGCCGCATGGAATATCCTCCAAACGCAGAAATCCTGGAGGGAGAACGGGATACAGCCTTGCGCCAAAGAAACGCTCAGGCTTCGTATCTTCCTCAGGTACCTTCTTTTCTTTTGAACTGGTGATTTCCATATCAATTAAGCTGCAAATTTCCCTTAGGGCTTCGTTCTGTTCCTTGGCCTGAATGCTAGTACTATCTTCTTCTGGCTGGCTTTGAGAGGAGGGCTGGTAGGAGCTATCCTCCTGGCTGCCACCCTGAGGGCTTTTGTTGGAGCTTTGCTCCTGCATCTCATAAATGCCCTTACCCTTACCCTCTGCATCTTCTTCCTCTGTGAAGACCACCGTAATTACAGTTGAAACAATAGGTCTATTGGTGCGCCGGATGTAACGAAAAGTCACCATCTGAACCGAATTATCCGTGTCTGAATCAGAATCAACATAGCCCGGGGAGCTGGGCGAAGCGACGGCCAGCGGGGATACCCTTCGAGGGCCATGAACGCCCCGGCCTCCATGTTTCCTGCCCCTACGCGGGGAAGCATGACCCCTAATTGGCATTTTGAGCTGGCCAAAATGAAACAGAGTATTCCAGATAAGGTTCTCAGAGAAGAAATGAGACAGAGGAGGCCAGATTTTACTCTGAGCCTTGCCTCTGAAGCGAGACTGCTTCACCCTGACACTCCTATTCTCAACCCATAAACCCACATTCTCCTGCAGGGCATAGCCGAGTTTCTTTGCGTGTTCAGACAGGCTAATCTCACTTAAATCTCTGTTCCTAAGCATTCTGGCGGCAACTACCTTAATGTCTTGGTAGCTCGGGCTGTAAGGATGGCAATGAATGCCATTGAAGATGTATTTAATGGGCTTCATTAAACACCAGACCTTCCGTCCCGAGGGCGCCGCGTAACAGTCACGTGACAGGCAGCATGCATCGTGTCACCCGCATCCAGGTGTAATATAATATATTAATTGCTTTATTAATAATCAAATATATTACACTGGAATATATTAATTGCTTTAATGATCCATCAACACTCGTTAAAAATGAAAAGTGGTTATTCAACACTTATGTATTTCCTTATTTTAATCAAAACACCCTCTCAACACATCTTACTACTTTTTAGGTAAATTAAAAGTTTGTGGGGGCAATGTGATATAAAGTATATAAAGAGGGAATCCAATGTGATATAAAGTATATAAAGAGGGAATCCTATATATTATATATGGAGGTCGGCTAGTGGGTTATACATAATTGATCACTTCTATTACTCTAATTATTATTCATTTATCAAATTTCAAGTTCAAAGTGAACAATGATTAAAAAATCAAAATAGGGAGATTTTGTTTCTTCCAAAAAAAATATCAAAGGAATTGAGGTTAAAATTGTTGGTAAGAAAATTAAAATATTCATAAAATAATAAAATATGATTATAATTATTTTAAAACTCGAACTAAATTTATATATAATAATAAATTAGTTAATTGAGATTGTTTATGGATTAATTTCATAATCATTTTTTTAGTGGTAATCGTGGAGCCAACTATTGTAGTACAGTTAGAAAAGAAGTATAAAAAATCTATGTTTTCTATATTTTTTTATATATATGATGATAAGTTTTTTTTTTTATTGCCCATTTTTAATTAATATAATAGATAATAAGAAAATCATTCTAAAAACACATTTCCAATATTTATATAAAAATATTTTTTTTTATTAATTTTTAATTAAAGTAATTCTTTCTAAACATTTTTTGAAATGAATAAAATATATCTAATATTCTTACGTGTACAATGTTTTATGTATGTGTGTGCGTGGGCGTGAGATTTTTTATTTTTATTTTTTATTTTTATAGTGAGGATTCTATTATAATTACTAGTTGTGAATTAAAAGTTCTTATCCACAAATTTGAGTTGATTAGTCGTTTTTATTTAATGAAAATCACATAATTGTAAGGGAGTAAGCTTTAACTCTTACTAAATGTCTTTAGTTTTTAAGTCGTTCATATGTTTCCTTATGTCCTTATATTCAAAGAAGATTAATTCTTAGCCAAGCAAAAGCAATTTTACATCACACTGCTGTTGAGATTTTTCTGTTAATTAATTTTGGAAAAAAATCTCATGAATGTGACAACAATAGGATTTGTTGCTAAGTTAGCTCCAGTTATTCCTGAGGAGGAGTTATTGCTTCCTATATTTGTTGTGAGAG
>APFE031289660.1:0-21565 GCA_000404065.3 Pinus taeda
AATCGAAAAATTCATTTGAAGTAAATTCCCCACCTCTGTCAGATCTGAGGCACTTAATTTTGTGACTTGATTCATTTTTCCACCAAGGCTTTGAAGGATTTGAATTTTTCGAATGCTTCATCTTTGTGCTTCATAAGTCCTAACCAGACAAACCTCGAGAAATCATCAATGAATAATATCAAGTATTCTTCTCCTCTAGGCGTTCTTTTCTTGAACGGACCACATGTATCTGTATGTACTAGCTCAAGAGGCATGCTAGCTGAACCTTCTTTCTCTGGAAAGTTAGTTCTGGTCTGTTTTCCAAACTGACATGATTTGCATATCGTGTTGTCAGGAATTTTGATGTCTGGAAGATCACGAACTGCCTGATATTTGCATGCTTTCCTTATTTGTGAAAAGCTTAGATGTCCCAACCTCCGATGCCATAACCAGTGCTCATCATCCTTGCTTAGATAGCATTGTTGTTGTCCTTCTTCAAATATGTACAGATTATTTGGAGTTATTTTGCCTCTGATCATTGTTTTACCTGTATCAAGATCACGAACAAAACATCCATTTGATTTGAATATCACCTCAGTTCTTTGATCACACATTTGACTGACACTTAAAACGTTATGTTTCAATCCATCAACATACAAGACATTTCCAGCCTTGACCTTTTCTTTTAACTGAGCAGTACCTTTTCCTTTTATAGTTGCTGGAGTATCATTTCCAAAGGAAACTTTCTTTCCTTTTTCTAGATCAGAATATGACTCAAGTTTTTCTTTATCACCTGTCATATGCTTCGAACATCCACTGTCAATGTACCATAGATTTTCCTGTTCCTCTGCATAAAATGTTATCCCACATCTTTCTGTTTGTGGTTCCTTTATTCTCCATGTTTTGGTGCTTGAGGCTTGTTCCTTTCTCTGCTGAAACCTGCTCCTGCATTCAGAATCTTCATGGCCAAAGTTATTGCAAATAGAACAATCAACTTCATTTTCAAGAACCGAAAAGTTGTTATAGGTCCTTTTTGTAATCCCGGTCGTACTTCTTTGTTTTTGAGCTTCTCTTGTCATGATAGTTTTATATGGAACACATTGAATTTCTTTATGACCAAAGTTATGGCAAGAAAAGCACTGTCCATTGAAGAAACTTCTGCGGTTATCGAATCTACCAGCCAATTGATTGTAATTTCTTTTGTCATCTATTCTTGAACCAAATTGAGAAGATTTTACCTGTGGCTGGTTGTAGCTTTTGTTCACCCTTAAGATGGATTTCCCCTGATAGTTTCTGTTAGCAACTCGTCCCTGCTTTACCTGATGGTCTTCATTGTGCTTTTGCTCACTTCTTCTTGCTGCATCAAGATAACTTTTTGAGGTGGATGCTTGAGAAGTTTCTCCATTATAGCCCAGACCTGTCTTGTTTAGAGGAGACCGCTGCACATTGATAATCTCATCCAAAGTTTCAGATCCTTTGACAACTTAAGATTAATAGCTTTTGTTTTCTCAATCTCTTTTCTAAGACCAACAATTTCACCTTCTAATTTTTCAAGATGTCTTTCCTTTTCATCAATTTGAAATTGTAGAGTATCAATGATCATATTCTTCTCTTCTATACATCTCTTAAGTTTAGTAATTTCTTCATGAAAGTAATCCACATCTATAGCATCCATATAATCATCATCTTCAAATGCCATTAACAATTTATATTCATTACCTCGTTCATCTTCATCACTGTTTGATAGACCATCACTATATTCATGAGTGTAGTAGCTTTTCTTACTTGCACTCTGTTTCTTGTTCCATCTAGCAGGTTCCTTTCCTTTATCCTTATAAGGACATTTTGCAGCATAATGACCTACTCTTCCACAAGCAAAGCATTTAAAAGGAAACTTACCTCTGAACCTTCCAGAACCCCTTTGAAGATTTCTGACAAAATTTGATTCTTCTTCTTCTTCTTCTGGTACGTGACTTGCTTCATAATAATCTCCTTGGCCTGACGCCTTGAAAGCAACTTCTCTTCTATCTGATGGACCTCCCTTCTCATTTCATAAGCAGTTAGAATTCCATGTAGCTGAGACATAGTAAGAATTCGTAGATTTTCCTTTTCTTCAATTGCAGATACTTTAGATTCAAACTTGGGGGACAATGACCTTAGAACCTTTTCAACCACAATAGCCTCTTCTATTTCTTCACCCAAATTTTTCATGCAATTAACAATCTCATCTACCCGAAGAAAGTAGTTAGCCACACTTTCATCATTATACATCCAGAGATTCTCATACTGAATCCTGAGAGTTTGAAGTTTAGCATGCTTTACCTGTTCATCTCCTTCGTAGCTCAAGACAATCTTGTCCCATATTTATTTTGCTGATTTATATTGCATAACCTTCACAAACTCTGTTTGAGATAAGCATCCCAGCAAAGTATTGACTGCTTTAGCATTTGTTTCATATTTCTTCTTTTCGGCCGCATCTGTAGGAGTAGCTGAAGGAAAAGTGTAGCCTGTCTCTATGATATCCCAAACATTCGTACCAAGAGATTGAAGATATGCAGTAACTCTTACCTTCCAATAATTGAAGTTTGTCCCATCAAAAATCGGTGGCCTGATAGATGCTTCCCTCTCGTAGTTGCTCCATGATGAAAGATCTTCCTTCAAGCGATCAAGCTTCTTTAGAAGGACCTGCTCTGATACCAATTGTTGAAAATATACTAAGAGGGGGGGTGAATCAGTATTATCTAGTCCTTTTAACAATTCTTCCTTATTTATACTTTGAATTATTTTTGCATATCAGTACCATAAAACAATGAGCATGAACAAGAAAAACAGATAGTCACATCAAAGAACACCATATATAAGGTGGAAACGCAATGTGGGTGAAAACCACCTGCTGCAATATGTCCCTATCTTCTTTCAAATTAGAAACTCCTTTTACAATGGTCTTGTACGGGTGCAGTCCTTTACCAGTACGCAGGCTGCAACCTGCAGAGAGCTACAACTCTCTCTCGTTTTCCAGTCTCTCCTGGAAGGGAGCTACAACCCCCTACTTATTTTCTTACAAGGACCACTTTTCATAAATTTTCAAACTGGATCCATAAGCATCAAATGATCATCAAGTATAAGAGAATCACCCAGTCAACTATAGTAACTAGATCAACAATAATAGGACCAAACCCAGAACACAACAATGATAAACAAAGATTTTAAGAGAAGTAAGCACCCTGCTCAACTGCTAGCCTGCTTATGTAAGCACCCTGCTCAACTGCTTGCCTGCTTACAGTACTCACCCTGCTCAACTTCTTGCCTGCATACAAGTACGCACCCTGCTCAACTGCTAGCCTGCATACAAGTACACACCCTACTCAACTGCTAGCCTGCGTACCTCGCTTTGAGTCTATTGAACTGCCTGTGGTCATCTGCACCTGAAGCCCTTCTGTGCCTGCGTACCGGCGCACCTGAAACCCTTCTATGCCTGTGTACCGGAGCACTTGAAACCCTTCTGTGCCTGCGTACCGGCGCACCTGAAACCCTTCTATGCCTGCATACCGGCGCACCTGAAACCCTTCTGTGCCTGCGTACCGGCGCACCTGAAACCCTTCTGTGCCTACGTACCAGCGCACCTGAAACGCTACGCTCCTGTGTATGTACGCACTTTTCTCTCACTGTACCTGCGTACCTTTGGGCATAGATGATTTCAAGACTTCAGAAAGAACCCAGATAGTCAGATATACAGATCTGAACATGCGCCGAAGTGATCTTAGTCCATCAGTAGATTTGCCTTGTTTAGATCTAGACTAGATCTTGCCCTCATAAGATATTCAACCAAAAACATGCTTAAGCCAAATTATCTCCTTTGCTTTATATAGGCAAGCTCTTCCTCAAATCAAGTATCATGGGGCTCAATAATAATAATAAAATAAACAATACCATGGGCCAAAACCATGATAACACAATACCGTCGGCTAAATACCATGAGAAAACCCCATGTGTGGGTGCTTAACTTCCTTGAAGTGTGTGCACTGGGGGTACGCACCCAATGAATGGGTATCCTGCGGGTGTGTACGCACTTTATATAAGACATGCCTGCGTGTATGCACCTTTTGAATGGTGTGCCTGCGTACTCCTTATTTTCTTCAATATTTGAGAGTTGTTCATCAGTGTTTGCTACTGACCTGTTGACAGTGATCCATCACCTGTATGGGTGGCCATCAAGGACAACACTTTAGCCATAATGCCAACATATTCTACCTCTCCAACCACTTTGATATTTATCAAACATTTTTGCTTTCCTACAATGTGATGTTTCACTACCTTTATTTTGTCATGAATATTCAGTGAGTGTATATGCAATACAAGGGTTTTTAAGTTTAATCTTTCTATTGGGATCAAAATCCTCATTGTTTTATGTAGTGGATCACTCCTCATTAGATTTGAGTGCATCAATGATGCATTGTAACCTTGAATCAATGATAACACAAACTTCCTAAAATATGAAAGCTTTCTCAAGAGATGGAAGTGAATGGTAGTGGAAGCCAAGGAGGAGAGGAATCTAGGGGATAAGGGATTTTCTCAAGGATGAATTCAGAGAAGAACTTAAATGAGAGAGACCATTCTTGACTTGAAAATTATATCTAAAGCGAAGGAGAAACCTATCCAAACCCAAATATAATAGTCTAAGCAAGGGGTTGAGAGTTGACTTGACAAAAAAAAAGAGAAAATAATATAACCAATGTCGAGGGGATGCACTAGGAGAGAACACTAGAAATAATGGAAACAACAAAGGGTAGCAAATCATCCACTATACAAAGTCAAAATAGTATCCCTAGAGGAAACCTCCTATTGAATTGTTGTAGTTGAAGAATCATAACCCATGAACACTAATAATTGACCATGTTGCAAGGTCCTGTAGCCTGAATTAACATATTCCTTGTGTAAATTATGACTATTTCTTGGAGAAAATGGCCACAATTACAAATTATGATTTTTCTACAGAGGCATGTAGGCTAATAATGAAACCAATGATGGCTCTAGAAATACATACCCGAATATCATAACTACTATTAATTTCAACTCAGTCGCAACCATTAAACCAATACTAGTTCAAAAGAGATATGGCACCAAATTAGAGTGATGTCAAATGATCCTCTAGGCAACTTCATGATGTCTTGTTAATGACATTGGAGAGGGTGCATGACCACATATTCATCTATGAGTGCTTGATTGGATGATGGCCATGCAATCTCCCACCTTGCATTTCTTAGTCATTCCATCAAGGGGAGTTTATATTTGTAAGTATGACATTTCAAAACTTTCTATTTAAATTTAGTTAATAAATATATAATAACCCAATACTTACAATAAACTATTTTTCTAAGGATGTGCACACTCCCTCTCTATATATACTCTATGCTATGCATATTACATTAAACATTTAAATATAAATGACAACAAAACATTTCTAAAAAAAATCCCTTTACATTTATGTAGTTATATGTATTATTAGGATTATAATAAAATTATTAATAATAATTTTTATAGACATAGATGTGAAATTTATATATAATATAAATAGTATTATTAAAAACAAACATATGTCCATCTTAATTAGGAATCTATTAAGTGTCGAGAGGGATCATATCTCTCGACATTTTCTCAAAATTTTCACTCAAAATGAGTTTGCATCTTGAGATATTTGATACCTCTCAACATTTGATAAAACCAACAAAGATCTATCTTAAATACAAATCTACAAAGTATTGAGAGGAATATTTTCTTAAGTTTTGTACTGAAAAAAAGTTTTACATCATTAGAAATTCATTCGTTCTCCATGCTTATTAGATTCAAAGTAAGATAATTATTTTCATCAATACAATCTCCTTTTGTATATTACAAATTTAGAATAACTTAAATTAATATTAATTTTACCTTACTCTACTATATTTTAGAAAAATAGAATATACCTTCGACCTAAATTAATATAGATTTTTGTATTTTAGAGAATGTGAATGTACCTTCAATCTAAATACAACAAAATCAAATATTAATATCATCATGACATAGAAGGAGGATCTAATCTAACAAGAAATAAACGATGCAGATATGCGTATCAAATAAAAAAGAAGTCAACATTAATTAGTCAAACACTATAAAATATTTATTTATTTATTTAAACATCATAAAAAAACAACATAAGGAAAAAAATAAAGTATTTTAAAAACATAATATTTATAAATATTAATAATTAAAATTGTATTGTTAAAAGTTATTATTAAAAACAAGAACATTTTTTGAGATGTTTTAAAGACTTCTTTCACATTATAGACCTCTTGCTACAACTTCATTGATAACTTTTGCTACAGGTTATGAAATCATTCTGTCAAAGACCCATTTGAGGTATTGAAGGGATATTTCCATTGATATAAGACACTTGAAGTTTCATGGCTTGTGTATTGAGACAATTATTCAGAAACTCATGGTACGCATGGTCTCGCAATGTTCCATACATGTGTAAATTCAATTGCTCATATCTCTCAAACTAAGAGACGAAATCAAATTCCATAAAAAAATCCACTTTCGCTTATAGAAAATAATTTCAAATGATATATTTTTCACATTCTAAAATGATTTTTGGAAGTTGTAGCATCAGCTTGAATTTTTCTAAAGATTGTTGCAAAATTTTGAAACTAAAATATGCTTCAAACCCTCATTCCCATGGAGTCAGTAACATGAATTTGATACCACTGATTCGAATCTTGGGGGAAAACCCCCAATATTTAAAAAAAATGAAATGGATCTTGGGTGAGGAGGCCCCCAAGATTTGCAAATTTTTAAACTAAAATATGCTTGAAACCCTGATTCCCATGGATTCGTAACCTGAATCTGATACCATTGATTCGAATCTTGGGGGGAGGCCCCGAAGATCTAAAAAAATGAAATGGCTCTTGGGGGAGGAGGCCCCAAAGATCTATAAAATTGAAATGGCAAAAGAGAAAAGGAGAACACAAATTAAAGAAAACTAGAAAGAAACTTTTTATTAAAATAGAAAATAAATTTAAAAGCTACATTATGGTGGAAAATATGTCTTTTTTACAAAATGCATATTGTTACTTATAGTATTTTTTTAGTTATAATAGCATAGGTAAATTCCATGGCTGAGTAGATACCATGGTTGATTACATACGATCGATGGATCTCACTTACAATAACATGAGTAAATACCATGGGTGAATGAATACCTTGGGTGGATGAATACCATGGATGGATGGCACTTACAATACCATGGGTCTATTCCATGATTGGATAAATACCATGGGTCGATGAATACCATGAGTGGATGCAAATTTCCATTCGTATCATTCGCCTTATAATTCAATCACAAGATATTTTGATTTATAGTGAAGTTGTTTTTATTTAGTTTAATGAATTAACACATTCACTAGATAATATGGAATCATCGTAATTATTTGAATGGTTAGATATTTTTTATTATAGCTATCAGCATGGTATATGTTAATCCATATCATTTTGATTAATTATTAATTTTTATTGAATTTTGATTTAATATTAACCTTTTCAATCACAATATATTTTGATTTATATTGAAATTATTAATTTTTATTTATTTATAATGAATATGGTTAACCCATTCATTAGATAATATGGAATCATCACATCTATAATGAATGGTTATATATATGTTATTATAAATATCATAATGGTATATTGTAATCCATATCGTTTTGATCTAACAACTAATACATGTGCTTTAAAAATGCAGGTACATCTAATGCGTTCACACATGAGAAAAATGGATTCATAGTGGAGGGGAAAGACATGCATAATTTTAATGTTATGCTTTTGCATTTCCATCATTCATGTTTGGATTGTTAGAATTTGTTGAAGGGCCTTTGGTGTTGCAAAAGGATATGTGCATGTGGAGGCCTTTCCAAATCCTGCCTCCTCCATATCTCTGGTATATGTCATGTCTATACCCCCAATATATGCAACGTGTCGCTTCTGCTCCAATGGTTTCTACTTGTCCATTAATTACTTCACTTGTTTTGTCTCCTCTGCCTCTTGTATTTTAGGCTTCAATACTAATAGAAGTAGCAAAAATAGGGTCAGATCCCATGCCTGAGGTTTCACCACCACCAATAAAAACATAAACATTTGTAGCACCTGCAACCACTCTTTTCTTCCAGGTTCTACTTTTTAAATGTTCAGGATTAGTGTCGGGTTGTGTTATATTCTTTCCACAACTAGCTCCCTTAGTTAACCAGGGGGTTAGAAGGGGGGCAGAGCCCCCCCTTCGTCGAATCAACTATGCAGCGGGGCGTCACCAGGGGGGAAATTAGGCCCCCTCTACGGGTCTAGGGCAATTCCCCGGGACATTTATTTTTGGACCCCATATTACATGGGGGGAACCTACCTATGGTTTTGTGCATGGTTTTCGCACATGGTTTTGGACGCAATGGTTTTTGGTGGATGGTATGTTTAAGCATGTATATATATGTATTTAACATTGAAAGGAACATAATGAAAAATCAAGCTAGTAGTCCCAATTTTGGGATCCATGAGAAAATCTCTGTGTATATGTGTTTTATGTGTTATGCTCTCACATTTTTTATTTTCTTTTCTTAGAATTCATATGTAGGTAATTTTTGTCTGGGGTTAAAACCTACATTTGGTATCAGAGTTGTTTTGGACTCAAGGGGATGCCTTTGTTGCTGAGGGGTTTCACTCGAGCCTGTGGTAGACGCTATTCAGTGGGAGATCTACAGGATCGATTCTGGTGCTGAAAGAAGATGGTGAGCAGTGGAAAGATAGAGATCAAGAAATTTAATGGTCTGAGTTTTGAGTTATGGAAACTCAATATGGAGGATTTGTTGGTGGATAAAGATCAGTGGATTGTGGTAGATCTAGGTACTAAACCAACAGGAGAGTCTAATGAAGAATGGAAGAAGTTGGATCAGAAGGCAAAGAGCATAATACGATTGTGTGTCCCATTGCTGAATGTATTAGGGGAAGCTACAGCTAAGGTTTTGTGGGATAAGTTAGGGACTTTGTACTAATCTAAGTCTCTGGTGAATAAACTGTTCTTACAAAAAAAGATATATAACCTAAGGATGAAATATGGAGACTCAGTGACAAAGCATCTGAATGCATTTAATACCATGGTAAGTCAGTTATTATCTATTGATATTAAAATTTTAGATGAAGATAAGTGCATCAGTTTGTTGTGTTCTCTACCAGATTCATGGGATAGTCTAGTTATTGCAATAAGTAGCAATGCAACTGCCTTGTAGTTTGATGAAATAGTCTCATCCTTGCTGACGGAGGGCATGAGACAAAAAAATATGGAGAGCCAGAATGGTTATGCCTTGTTTGTATGAGGATGGTCCTAGAACATAAACAAAAATAAGTCATCGAGTGGGAGATCTAAATCTAGTGGGAGATCTAAATCTCCAGGAAAACCTCTAAAGGTGGTGTGCTCGAAATGTAGAAAGGAAGGGCACTACAAAAGGGACTGTAAATCTAAAGCTCTTGATAAAGGAAAGGGATCTGATGATGCTCCGTCTGTAGAGAAAAGCAACTCAGATGAAGGTGGGGACATGTACTTATCTTCTTCAAGTGCACATGTAGATCATGAGGCATGGTTGAATAACTCAGGTGCATCCTTTCACTTCACTCCCCATAAAGACTGGTTCTACGAGCATGAGAAATACGATGGTGCTGATGTCTTCTTAGAGGATGACAAGAAGGCTAGAATAATTGGTCGCGAAACATAAAGTTGAAGTTGCAAGGTGGAAGGGTTAGAAGACTTTCGGGTGTTCTGTATATTCCTGCATTGGCCAGAAATCTGATTTTCGTGAGCAAGATGGATGATGCAGGTGTAAAAATAGTGTTCGATAAGGATATTTGCAAGATGGTTTGGGAAACACTCATATTGATGCGGGGAGTTCGGATTGGAACTCTGTACAAGCTACAACGTAGCACTATTGTTGATGAATGCAACAGTTGTGTGGTTCCTAAAAGTGGAGCAGAAAATCTAGTGGTCTCTAGAGAGAAGACCATATTGTGGCATCAAAGGCTTGGACATATTGGACAGAAGGGCCTTCGAATACTTCATGGTAAAGGTATGGTAGAAGGTATGAGTAATAGCTCTCTGGATTCTGATTTCTATGAAAATTGTGTATATGGGAAGCAGAATCGGGTGAGTTTCCCCTTTGGTGGTAAGAGGGCGAAACAAATATTAGAGCTTGTGCATAGTGATGTGTTTGGACCTGTGAAGGTTCCATCACTAGGAAAGTTTGTGTACTATGTATCATTTATAGATGACTTCTCAAGGAATACATGGATATATTTGCTTAAGAAGAAATTTGAAGTCTTTGACAGGTTTAAAGAATTTAAGGCTCTGGTGGAAAACCAGTCAGAGAAGAAGATCAAGGTGCTAAAGACATATAATGGTGGAGAGTTTTGCAGTAAGGAATTTGAAGAATTCTATAAAAAGTGTGGTATAGCACAACAAAATACTACTCCATATACACTTGAGAAAAATTGAGTTGCAGAAAGAATGAACAAGATGTTGATGGAAAGGGCAAGATGCATGCTCAGTGTTGCCGGGTTAGGATAGGAATTCTGGGCAGAGGCAGTGGAGATAGCATGTTAGCTAGTCAACAGATCACCTTCATCAGCATTGGAGGATATGATCTAGATTTAAACAAGAACACAACAAATTATAGATATAACCATACATATAGAGATGCAACAAAAATAATACTTCATTTCATTACTGTAAAATACTGAAATATGCTTACAAACAGAGATGGAAATAACTAGCTAGGGTGATGGTAGCTTATCTCTAAGAAGAAATGTGGCGGCTACATGCCTCTAAAATGTGTTAAAATGAGGCTTTAAGGCCTATTTATTGTTTAGAAACAATGGAAAACCATAAACATCCAAAAACCTAACCCTAGAAGATGAAACACCAAACTGTGGGCCCTGTTTGGGTAAATTGGTACATCAAGTTCTCGGGGTCGTAACTTTGGCATACGATCTCCATTTGATGTGCAAAATACCGCGTTAGAAAGATCTTTTTGAGAAATACTACTTTAAAAGGAGAAACATCAGTCCATGGACCCATGTTGCTCCCAGGTTTCCTAGAAAATGTCATTTAGGGCCTCAAAACTGCTCCAAAAGTTTAGGACTTGAAAAACTGCTAAAAATAGTAAAACTTGATATAATTAAGGAAACTCAAAGCTAAAAGAAACAACGGTGAGGGTCCAAGTGGACTTGGTAAGTGGGCACCAATATCCACCAAGATCATTCCTCCAGCCTTAGGAAGCAATGGTCGCCATTGCATTTAGTTCCTCCATGAGATGAGGAAACTTCTGCTGAACTTGGTCTCTGGTGAGCCACTTTCCCTGGTGAAGGAGTTGGCCTGCTTTGACATTTTGATACAGTTGGATATTCTACTCGCGAGTGTGCTTGATCTATGTGTCCATGATCTGATTAGTTTCAACTTGTTCCATGCAATCTGGATTTAACTCTGTGGGTGTCAGTTGTTTTGCAATGTTGGATGTGTCTAGTAATAGTGGAAAGTATGGTCAAAGGTGGTTCACATTGAACACTGGGTGCAGGCCAAGGAATGGAGGAATGTTGAGCTCAAATGCATTATCTCCCACAACCTTGGTAATGGTGTAAGGACCATATCAGAGTGGTCTAAGTTTCCAATAGGCTTTGGTATGGTGTTCCTTTTGGAAATGCAACCAAACTTTGTTGCCCACCTTAAACTTGTATGGCACCTGATCTTGATCATGTCATTTCTTGTACTTGGCATTTGATTTCTCAAAATGTCGTGGACCTGTTGGAGAATATGTTGGATGCGCTCAATGAAGTTGTTTCCCTTATCTGTTTCGGATTGGACATCAGTCAAATCTGCATGAGTAGCTGCAAATAGCATGTCCACATCAATGGGACATAGTGGCTGGAATCCCCAGCCCATCTGAGAAGGGGTGTGGCCAGTCAAGCTATGGAGAGCCCAGTTGTAGCTGTGCTAGACATAGGGGAGGCTCTCATCCCATGTGCGTGGATGATTTGAGTTGTACATGTGTAGAATGTGTACGATCGTCTTGTTCACAACCTTTTTCTGGCAATCAATTTGAGGATGGAAGGTTGTGGACTTAGTTAATTTGGTGTCCAGTATCAACCAGAGACTGGACCAAAATATACTAAGGAACCTACTATCCTGATCTGAGATAATAGAGTGTGGGATCCCAAGGTGTACCCACACCCATTCAAAGAAGAGTTTAGTACTGGCTTCTACTGTGATATTCTTCTTGCAGGCCGCCATAATGGCCATCTTCGAGAACCTATCGATGACCACAAAAACAAATTCGTTTCCATGATTAGTAGAAGGAAGGCTCAACATGTAATCCATGGAAATGGATTCCAAAGGTCGACTAGGGTTAGGCAACGGGGTATAGAGGCATTGCTTCTTGATGGTTGGTTTGGGAATAGCACAGGAATGCATGATCTGATGTACTTCCAAACATCATGCTGAAGATTTAGCCAATAGAAATATTTCTATAATACTACCACTGTTTTCTCGAACGCAAAATGCCCAACAACTCGACTATAGTGTGCTTCCCAAATCATCATGGCACACTCACTTGAAGGGACATAAAGGTGACCCAGGTGGCATAAGAGGGAATCTTGGAGGTGCAAATATGGAACATGCTAGACCTCCAAGAGTGTCTGGTATGTGTGGCTGAAATCTGGGTTGCTTTTGTAGAGAAGAGGCCAATCAGAAGTCTCGTACCCACAAGAGTTGAGCATGGTGGTTAATGCCATGATCGATGGTCAACTGAGGCAATATGCAACATTATTGGTGCTGCCGTTCTCATACTTGATATTCAAATGGAACTATTGTGGGTATGTGGACCACTTATGATGGTGATCATTCTACAGTTTCCCTTGGTTCTGTATGAACTACAGGGGTCGGTGGTGTGTGTGGATGACCGTTTCCTTCCCTAAAATGTAATGCTTCCATTGTCGTCAGGCCTACACAATGGAATACATATCTTTGTCATAAGTGAGATACTTCTAGACTATGTCTGAAAGTGTCTCACTGTGATATGCCACTGGATGCTTGTGTTGACTAAGGACTACCCCAATAGCATAGTTAGAGGCATCTGCCTCAACCTCAAATGGTTGTTGCAAGTCTGGTAATGCGAGCACTGGTGTCGAGCAGAGGCAATCTTTAAACTTTGTGAATGCATTCTATTGAGATTCAGACCAATTTTGTTTTTCTTTCGCTCCTCCCTTGGTCACTTGACTCAAGGGCCAAGTGATATGAGAAAATCCCAACACGAACCTTCGATAGAAGTTGAGAAGACCTAGAAAGCTGCAGAGCTCTGTCAGAGTTGTTGGAGATGGCCATTCCCGAATGACTTGGATCTTGGCTGGATCCACATGCACCCCCCATTCATCAATAATGTATCCTAGATACTAAACCTGGGTCATGCCAAAAGTGCATTTCTCCAAATTAGCACGTAACTTATTTTGTTGTAGTGTTTGGATAACTTATTAGATGTGGTGGAGGTTCTCTTCCCAACTCTAGTTGAAGATCAGGATGTCATCCAAGTATACCACTACAAATGGGTTGGTGAATGGCCACAAGATGTCATCCATTTGCCTCATGAAGGTTGCAGGAGCATTTGTCAATCCGAAAGGCATAACCAACCATTCAAAAAGGCCCTCCTTAGCTTTGAAGGTAGTCTTCCACACATCGGAGGGTTCAATTAGTACTTGGTGATATCCTGACTTGAAATCAATTTTGCTGAAATATTTTCCCCCCTTTAGTTGGTCCAGGAGGTCATCAATCTGTGGCATTAGGTACCTATTATGGGAAATGATCTTGTTCAGTGCCCAATATTCAATACAGAGCCTTCAAGTCCTATCCTTATTCTATACCAACACGACTGAACTCCCACAGGGTGATGAACTCAGACGGATGTGACCTTTCTACAATAGCTCTTGAATCTACCTCTTGATTTCATCGTTCTCCAGAATGGAGCACCAATAGATTGGTCCATTGGCCAGCGGAGCACCTGGGGTCAAGTCGATGGAGTGCTTGACATGACAGTGTAGAGGAACCCCTGCAAGGGACATGAATATGTCCTCGTACTCCTCGACGACCTTGTACATCTATAGTTGTCATGCAGAGGGGCCCTATCTGCAGGTCGTGGCCACTATTTTCTTCTTTCCTTAAGGGCGTATCATCAAGAAAACAAATTTCTCCGCTTTGGAAATGAGCTTTCTACATTGTTTTGCAGTAACTAAAGAGATGGTAATAGGCGGTGCTACCTCCGATATCCTATACAACTTATTTCCAAAAGTAACAATAATAGCATGGGGCCTTGATTCATACACAACATGTCACTTTTGCAAGTATGGTTGTCCTAATAATACATCACAAACATCAATGGGAGAAACGTCACACAATACCTCATCTGTGAAGGGCTTAATGTTGTATGGAAGGCAACACTGCTGGCTTATGTGAAGATCCCATTCTTGGTGAAGCCACTCGATGGTGTACGGTTGTGGATGTGTTGTGGTTGGTAAGCCCAACCGCTTCATGACCTCTACCAAAATGAGGTTCTTTTGGCTCCCGCTTGTTTCCGGGAAAACTAGTGTCTTTTTGATCAACTAACCCTCTAGGTTTGGTAGCTACCCTAGAAACAACAATTCAAAGTAATTCAACGATTTCTTCTATGCATAATAGATAAGAGAAGGATGAGTGGACCAACTAGAAATTTAGCTTAATCCATTGCTCGATCTTTCTCCCCCTTGACAGAGCTCGCAACTCCTCTCCATACTTATCCCACATAAAGAGTACCTGTAGAAACACAGTAGCAAAGAACCATCAAAGCATATTGAGCTATTGTAGCATAAACACTACAAAATTAGATATATAATGAACATATATTGGCATTCACAAATAATAACGTTCACAAATGCACAATTATATGGAAGAAAACTCGAAGAAATTTATTAAATAGAAGGGATAATTACAAGCCAGTTGTTTGATCCAGCATCATCCTCCTAGCATCAAGCCCTCCTCACCTCATGAAATAGAAAATCACACCAACAATACAATGCCCTTAACTCAAACACAAACTATCAGCACTTCCTTGCAATTCACAATATTCCAGCCTCTAGATCTCTTAGATGAGGGATCCATTTATAGATGTGTGCAAGGGTGTGAGTCATCTCTGGGGTTTTGATTAGTGTCATTCCACTTGTTGCATTTGGTTCCACTTGGAGATTTCTTGGATCTCTTACTCATCCCTAGGCGAATTCAGAGAGGCAAGTGTCATAGGAGAAGTTTCTAAAAGATTCCCTGAGCATCCACTTAGAAAATTGTCTGGGACATTTTTCCATCCTCGTTCATCGCACCCTATAGAAGGCCTTATCAATATGCATTGCACCTGGCTAGTGTAGAAGTCAGTATGCATCGCACCCTGATAGTGGAGCAGTCAGTATGGTCCAGTTTAGGCCAATTCTAGATGGTTTTTCAGATGGAACTTTTGGGGAATGATGTAATCAGATGACCATGATCTTTTAGGGTATGAAACAACACTTTTAGGTGTTGAAGAGCCCTATTTTATCAACATAAAAATATTGGGGTTGAAGTGCCCAAATATGTCTATAATAGTTCCCCCCTAAAGCATGAAGTCGTAAATCTTGATGTCGGGTGAAATGCTTTATCATGAGGATCTGAGGTTTCGAACTGGAAGGTGGCCTATATAAGATACAATAAAATACATCATCATAATATAATTTTCATGATCTAGCTGAGGGAGGCATTCCCATGTTCTGATTTTATAAATTCATTTCATGCACATAGAACAGATATTCATCTGCACATGTAGACTGGTGATTCTTCAGTTGTAAAGTCATCATCCTTGGTCTAGATGACCATCTGTGTAGCTTCTATGTACATTTGTTGTCTTTATATCCCTAAATATATCGTAGCATGGATGGATGAAACTAGATCCAGGGTCTTCAAAACTCGTTCAATATTCGCCCGATAAGTCGATCTATGTGAAAAGATGTTCTGAAGTCGAACATGGAACAACATCGCCTGATTACCAGCCAATAATGTGAGTTGTTAACAGATGAGAGAGGAATCACTGATAATGATGATGACCCTAAAGGTACTACATTACAATTCACGTGGTGTGAATACATGATCCGATGTCGAACACCATGCAAAATCTTTCGGTCGAAGGCCATTTATGTCAACCTATCGCTAGAAGTGAGAAACTTGTCATTGAGGCATGCAAGCTTGAAAGTACTGAAAGGGTTGTTTCTAAGTCAACTTCATAGATAATGTGTTGATGTAGAGAAGAAGTGACCCATCGTATGAGGCCCTTATTGTATCCCACATCGATGACACAAAACGAAACAAATGATTTCTAGAGGTGAAAACGATTTGACGCCACAAGGTTCAGGAATAGCGGTAATGAAAAATGGAGGCTGAAGGTATTGTAGTTGATGCGACATTAACTGGGTTTGTGGTTTCTCAACTGAATGACTTCTCTTGAGCATGTCAGCGACATTGAGATGGATTGGAAGCATTAAACCCAAAATATTGATGGTGTGGAAGACCAATGGTTAGATGACTGGTGAACTAAATAACCTAACCCGACCCAATAATGGTGATGGAGTGAAAGTGTCATGTTCAAGAGCGACCTGCTGCCATAAATTTCTTGAAGTTTTCTTCCCTTTTTCCCAAGTCATTGCTGACCAGTACCTCTTTATTTTTGGCAAGCTTTAGGAGGATAACATATGCTTGTTCTATTATTTTCCCTTCGGGCAAACCTATCACTATGTTTTAACGAGTCTAGCGACAGTCAAACTCGTTCTTGTCTAGGTGGACAAGTTTGTCACTATTGTTTTAACGATTTTAACGACAAAGATAACTCGGTCCTTTTCATTTTTAGAGAGTTTGAAAAGGGACAAAAAGGAAACTCCATTAGTTATTTTTCATCGAATAATCCCTTAAGCCTGAAAGAGGATAAAATAATACAAAAGGGATGACTTTTCTGATCACTTTAACGAGCCAAAAAAGACGAGTGCTCAAACGTTTTCATGAGATAATCCTTCGGGTCCAAAAAATATTAAAATGTACAAGAGGGATGGAAATTCCAATCATTTTAACGAGCTAGAAAGGCCAATTTCTCGATAATCTTTTCATATTTAATGAGTCTGAAAAGGGTTTAAAGGAGACTCATTTTGAGGAACAAGTGGTGTTTGGGGTAGCAACTAGTTCCGAGTAATCTTGGAACTTCTCAAAACATGGTTGTTTCTGGGAAAAGGTTGGCTAACAAGACCACTTGTTGTAGTTGTTCCTCAAATGGGTAAACAATCAAGTCAAAGCGTATGATCAGTCAAAAGAATGGACGTGATGGAAGGTACACAACCAAGGCTCAAAAGGCTAATAGTCATGGCAATCACAAAGGTTAATTACCCAAGGTGGGTTCATTTTTTAACGAGCTTAAACCATGGGGGAACATATGATCGGTGGTAGGTTCATTTTTTTAATGAGCTTAAACCATGGGGGAACATATTCTTGGTGGTAGGTTCATTTTTTAACGAGCTTAAACCATGGGGGAACATATGCTCGGTGGTAGGTTTATTTTTTAACGAGCTTAAACCATGGGGGAACTATGCTTGGTTTTAGTTTTCTTTTTTATGCAAGCTAGAATTGACAAAACTAAAAAAGCTAGAAAAGAAAAAGCTAGAAACGAAAAAACTAAAAAGCTAAAAAAGCTATAAAGCTATAAAATGAAATTGAAAAAGGTTTGCATGCCCCCAACATGGTGAAAAGGAGAGTCTCCAGTAGCCATAAGGAAACTTCTGTGGTTAGGTATGATGGTTTTGTCTATAGAATAGACAAAGTTGAATGGTGTGTTAGACCAGTCACATAACCTACAGGGAAACCATGTTAGGCAGGATGATTTCGTCCACAGAATAGACAAAAAACTTCCTTGGCTTCATCTGCAGAATAGAAAAAGGTGAATGGTGTCTTAGACCAATCATGTAACCTACAAGGAAATTTATCTTTTTAGTTGGGATCGTCTGTAGAATAGACAAGGGTGCATGCCCCCTAAACTTCATTACATTCACCAGACTACTCCCGGAAATTAGGTGGATGGAATGAAGGTTGAAAAGACATTCTCGATGCAAAAGGACCATTTAGGGATGATGCTTGACTTGGAGCTATGCTTGAACTAGGAAATGAAAGCTGGTCAATGGTGACAATTTTGCTTTCATGTAGGAAACACATCACTCAGAAAAGTGTTGAAACAATAGCCTCCATGTTATAAACATAGTCAAATCCAAGGAGTAGATTGTAATCTAATAGCCCTGGGACTGCCATTACATTCAAGTGAACGAATTTCCTTCTCAAAGTGATCAGTAACTTAGGAAGGATCCCTAATGGTCGACTGGTTCCTTTGTTAAATCCTGACAGATTCTGTGTAACAAGCGTACGCGATGGCGAACAAAGTGCTTTCCAAGAAGTTGAGGAAAGTATACTCACTGATGCCCCTTCATCTATGATAGTGCCAGCCATGATCATTTTGTAAATTTGTACTACGATCCAAAAGGGAACATAAGAAGGAAGGCGAGATCTTGCTATTCGATTCCAATCAAAGGAAGTGACTAGACTGCTTGGAGGGGGTACCGAATAAACAGAGGAAATACCCCTTGGTTTACGAGAACTGGGGGGTTTTCCTCTTGTTGTGAAGGAACAAATGGATTGCCCCCAAGTTCATCAGACTCTAAAGTAACAAAAAGAATTTGAATGGTATTGTTCTCATTCTCTTCAGGGATGGTATGATTTTCTGAAGGTAAAACTAGGTCAACTGTCAGCTTGACATGTTGACTTTCATCAGGTATAGACTCATGAGATTCCCTTTGAAAGTGAGTGGTTTGGACAACAGGTGATTAAAGTCAGCTGGTTTTTCAACTAGTAAAGGACTAGGGGAGAGTTTCTAGTAGCTAGTTGGAAGTTGGTGTGGTGAACCAGGATGGTTATCCAATACTCTTTTGGCTTCATCCAAAAAAGGATAACGTTGAAGGGTGTGGTGCCCTTCACATAACCTACATGGAACTTTGACCTTTCCTTTTTGTCCATGAACTTCACTATTACTAGTTGATGGTGTGTTGTCAACATGATCACCAGAGGTTGATGACACCAGGTGGTGCTAACAGGGGGGTCATTCTCTCAAGATCCAAGGAAAGCATGGCCAATCTCGATGAAAATCGTCTCCTCTATAAATTATGTATGGAAATCTGGGTTTTGAAAGTCTAGTGTGCGGATTTTCACCAGATGATGCATTGTTGCCCCCTTGTTGAATTGGCTTCTTCTTCTTCTCCTTCCCTCTCTTCTTATTCTCAGTCACATGGTTACTAGCATTGCTACTTTCGCCAAGTGAAGAGGAAGAAGGGGAGGGAGAGGCAAATGAAGAAGAAGGTGAAGGGTCAACTTCAGTATCAACTGGATGTTGATTAGATTATAGCAAAAACGCGGGATTTTGAACCACAAAGGTTGAGAATAGCCATATTGGTAGGCCAATTGTAATTCCCAGAAGGGACAATGCAGCCATATACAGAGCACCAACATTTCCCTAAGAAGAAAAAGGACTAGGACTCCCTTCAAAAGGGATTACTTGATTGGTGGATCTCGGATTTGTCTCCATATATCTCAATCTAAGATCAACTAAGGAATGGGGATGTTATTCTGAATTCAATAAATTTTAATGATGCTTTGACACAATTTTGCTTTTTCAATTTTTAAGAGTTGAGAAAAAGTTGAAGATGACTCTAGTAGCCTTTAATTTTTAATGAGCCTAAAGTGACAAGTGCTCAGATGGACCTTTTCTTTTAAAGATTCAAGAAGGAATGAAAGTGACTACTCTAGAAAATCTAAAGAGAGGGATTATTAAACCAATCACAAAATTGAAATATACACCTTGGTGATAAATTAAAGAGAAATTACCAAGGACTTATTTACAGCAGTCAATCTTCCTGAATGCTGTGTTAAATGCATTGTGATCGATAGGGCAATAGAAACGGCTTCCTATGGATAAAGGATATAAGCCTATTGTGGTCTCCCAATATATACGTGACGGTACGGGGAGCACAAGTCCATGCTAGCACTTGTCGTATCAAGGAGGAGGAATCAACCAACCTTGAATGAAAATGATAGTTACTAGTTTTTACAACGTCGAAACACGTCTCTAGCCTAGACCTCTAGATGTGTTGCGTTAGGTTCCAAAGCATTGTTAGGTTCATTGAGATTTATTTTAGAGTTGATCTTGATTCAAGTTTTCCTTTCAATGGTTCACCATGTGATGTAGATTTGAAATTCCTAAAAATGCAATCTACAAGGATAACCAATTGTTGTTTATTTTGAGCAATGAAAATCCTAGCTACTAGGGAAAGAAAATTACGATTCTTTCAAACAAAGAGAAAAGAGCACACACTAATTCACTTTCATAAATCATTTTTCACACACAAATTAAATGCAAATTCAAATGCATGTATTTGTTTTTCGTTCCCCTTAATGTGAAAAAATGCCAAAAAGGAAAACAAATGTAGTAAAGATCTGAAATATTTCTTTTAAAATGACATTTCGACAATTTCTTTTTCAAAATAGATAGGAAGACTAAAGGACACTTCAATTTCGAATAGAAACTAATTTCGACACTTTGAATATCAACAAATCAAATCAAATACATGAGAAAAAGTTAAATCGATGATATAGGGAAGAAAGAATCCACGACACTTCTCTTTTTCACACAAAACGACAATTATGACACTTTTTGTATCAAAGCGACAGTTCAATTTAAGCAACTTTTAGATAAAGGATTGTAAATGATGGACAAATACATAAAATTTTTTACTAATCCTAATCAATGGAGGCTGATCTACGTGATACAAGGAGGCTTCAGTAATGAGGTTTTGTTCATAAGCAACAAAACAACTAAACAAAATTGAAAACAAGGACAAAAACCCCAAATTTCTAGAATGGAAATTGGTTCAGTTAGTCATCACACCTAGGCTTCACAGAAATAGGGAAGCATCACACTTTACAAACTCAGGAGGTGCGATGCATACTGGTTCACACTGACAAATAGTGCGATGGGCCAGGGAGTGCAAGCGAAGTGGGTTTTAGCTCAAATTTGCAACTTATTTCAGTGAGTTAAGTTGAGCTATGATGAACAACAAAGAGAAAATTAGAGAGGAATGATCTTTAGAGTTTACTGAGCTACCAAAAGGGGATCTAGAATGCTTGTAAGTCAGATGTTCCATTCATAAACTAAAGCAAAGATTGACTGAAGCAACATTTATCTACTATGCAATTCCAGAGGAAGATCGGTTTGAAGGCTACCTGGCTGACTTCATGTTCTGTCTATAGTTTATAAAATAAACAAAAACAACAAACAAACACCTATTTAATCCCCAGTATAGTCACCATACTGTTTCCAAGAAAACTAGTGTCTTTTCG
>APFE031289666.1:2233-13347 GCA_000404065.3 Pinus taeda
ATCCAGTTCTAAAATTGTGACCTGTGGTAGCCCTCTGTGTCCTCTTTCCAATGCCACCAGTCTGATCCAAATTGGATTCTCCAAGGAAGAGTTATGCGAAATCTCCCATAGTGACCTGATTATAGACTAGTTCAGTAGAGCGAACTTGTACGATGCCACGAGTCACTGTTTCGACCTTTAGCTCTGAAAAATATATAGAAGAAACTACAGTCCGTCCTCTTTCTGTAGCTTCTTATGAAATTGCAATCCAATGCTCAGAGAAAAAGTTATAACGATTTCCCCCGGTCACCTGTTTGGAATGTAATTCAGGAGTTTGCAAAAAGACCAACTTCCTCAGATCATATCTCCGCAAATATAACGCAAAAAGCTCTCAAATTCGGACCCGAGATTTAGCGTGATTTCTTCTCAAATTGGTTTTTTTTTCAACTTCTGAAAAGTCGCAAAAAACAAGTTATAGCGAAAATTCATGATGACCTGTTTGGAATAGCGAAACCCTACAATCCAAAGCTCTGACTCCAAATGTTATGAAACTAGCTTCAAGAAAGATAGAAAAGATAGATCAACACCTTATAATTCAGCCTCCTCAAGGGGGAAACCTCCTTTACATTACATAAATGAACAATTCTTGGATGATACAAATGACAAAACCTCCTTTCTATATATAGGAGTCTAAGGAGTCACATTATAACCCAGCCGACCTAACAATAATAATATGCACAAAAATAACAACAGAGGGATCTATGGGGCACAGTAATAACAATATGGGGACAATAGGGGCACAACAATATTAATAAGGGGTATAACTACAATAGTAATGGGGTAATCACTAGTATTATAGGGACCCAACAGATACTGCCAAAGAGATGTGGGATGCTCTCTCCACGCTATATCAAGGTAGTTTCGAACAACAAAATATGTTCGTAGAAGAAAATTTGAGATGCATCCTGATGTAGAAAGGGGAAGGCATAGATCCCTTTCTCACCAGGATTCAGGATGTTCAAGATCAACTTGCAGATGTTGGGCAAGTGCTTCAACCAACAGATCTAGTGAGGTTGGCACTTAACAAGGAGTGGCAATTTTTTTCCAAAGTATATTGGGTAGAGACAAGATACCGGAATGGGACAAGATGTGGTCTAAATTCTCATAGGAGGAGATGAGATGAGCTCTACTAAAGAGCTCCATCAGTGGTAGTAGTAGTAGCGAATCAAAGGGGATAAATGATCCAAGATATTTTACTTACAAATGCATCAGAATTACTTATAACAGAGTTAATCAACCATGGAACTTAAAATCATGTAAACAATGCATAAATAATCATAAAAATACAGAAACCATGACACAATGATTTGATTGCGAAGTTCGTCCAATTTGGACTACGTCTCTGGGACATGCTCAATAGTGGGAAGGCCTTCAATCGATTAGTGGCATAAAAGAGATAAAAGCACAAGAAATAAGTAATTACAACCATTATACCTCCAATCTGAAATATGGGTAGAGAATGGAGAACCCAGCTTCAAAAACAGACAGTACCATTGAACTCCTAGTGAAAAACTGTGCAAAAACGCCTATCTAAACTCCCAATTTGGATAATCATACCTTCTCCAACCTCACGGAACCTCCCTACTACTAAAGGGGATGTCTGACCTGCTGCTAGGGTCAGGGTCTGTTGCGTGTGTGTCCTTCTGAACTATTCTACTGACTCCTTCTCTCTGTTGCTTTGACACAAACAATCATATATATATAGCATGATGGCAACCCCTCAAAACCTAGGCAGTTTTAACTTAAGAACCCAAGTTAGCAGGCGAATCAGGCTAGAAGGATACATGACAATAACCTTACTGTAATAGTGGAGCCCTGTTACAATAAGGAAAACCCATTTCAATTGTGCATGAGGCTTGGAGGCATGTTTATTGACGTTTCCAAATTATCGGCGGACAGTTAAAGCCAAGACACAGGATTTCTGTGATAACATAGATTCGACAGGTTTATAGAACACAATATATAATACATTGCATCTGACAGTCCCCATTGCACATCACAATCGATGCTTTGAACAATCGACACATTGACCCATACATTGTGGTAATCACGTACCCAATGGGAATATGCAATGTAACATATAGAAATATCGCGTCCAATGCTCGATCACAAATTGCAATCGACGCTCATAGCCAAAACCATATCGTAAACACCCTCGCATTTTTGCGATTGCGATCACATCACAATATGTCTGCACCAAGGCCGATTCTTCAACACTCGTCCACCCCCCAATTTGCGATATGCGCTATCGCAAATTGCAAATTGCAAATCGATATTTTTGGGGGCCGATTCTTGACCTACGACCTTTGTTTTTCCTGATATGAAATATGTGGGGCCCAATGGCAGTCTGCCACTTGGCGCCTCCCCATTCGCTAGAACTTTTTCCATGACATCTTCTCCTACCACCTAGACAAGTCAAACTCAAACTTTGACTTTCTCTAACTTCCTTTTTTGGACTTGGATCTGAGTGTCATTCTTATGTTGGAGTTGGGCTGACGAGCACTTCAATCTGATGCCAAGTTTACCTAGATTCAGCTACCTTGACTTTTGAGCCTTTTACCATGCCACTAATACCTTTCTGAAGATCTACTTGGATCAATCCTCCAAGATCCTCCTCGATCAATCCTTCCCACTAAGAGCTTTTGGACCACCAAAAGAATTTTCAGTCAATTGGCAAGTGAGGAAATTGCTCCCTCACTTTTGCCTTCTCCATCCATCAAGCTTTGCTTGGATGCATTCCTTTGAAGCCAACATGGATATACTCCACATCTCCTCATCATGAAGTTTTGGTTTTTCATTCGAGTATGATATCTTCAGGCAATTTATCTAGATACTCTACTATAAAATCACCAGTGTAGGAGTCTGTGCAACCTCCTCGGTATCCATAATCAATGGAGGTTCATTGTTATGAAACCAGCTCACAAAAAGATAGAAAAGATAGATGAACGCCTTAGAAATAAGCCTCTTCGAGGCGGAAACCTCCTTTACATTACACAAATAAACAATTCTTAGATGATACAAATGACAAGACCTCCTTTCTATATATAGGAGTCTAAGGGGTCATAATATAATCAGAGCCGACATAACAGTAATAATGTAAGGGCACAATAATAAAAATAGTGGGCTTCTATGGGGCACAATAAAAACAATATGGGGAGGGGTTACACTAGTAGTATAGCGACCTAACATGCCCCTTGTTATCATGAAACCTAATACCTGACAAGCTGCTAATCAAGTAGACCTTGAGTAACTGTTTCAAACCAACTTTTGTCTTAGGCTTAACCTCCTCAACCTAAGAGGGCTCTCTCACTGGATAAAAGATTTTGATAATGGATAAATCGCTAACTCTATGAAACAAATGAAGAAGTGTAAATGGTTGAAACACAATTAGAAAATATTCATTTGGCTTATGGAGTCAAAAAAATTTCAGTGTGACAAAAATGTTAGCTTTACATGGAAGTCAGGGCATCCAGAATTGAACACATGGAGAATACATCAGAAACATATAGGACAACACAGTTTATAAATGTATGAAGGAAGTTAGAGCACAATCAGTGATTTCTAAGTAATCACACATTCATACCACTGTAAATAATGAGAAGAGGACAATACAAGACATTCTGAACATTGAATTCCTTCTGATTCCTAATAAGCAAAGACAAATACTATATTATTGAAACAAAATCTTATACAAAGCACAATATGAGAGTTTCTCTGAAAATTTCCAACCCTTGATAAATTAGATTTTCTCCCATATATAAAGTTCATTACATAAGTTAGATTCCTCCTCCAGCATGAGGGGAATTCGAATTCTTCCTACTATGACACCTATTGACACTTAAAACTAACTATTAAATGTAACTAACTGTTAACTGGCAGTTCTAGAGACCTAGAACAATTAGGAGTGTAACTCCCCATTATGTTGGTAGTAGCATTGATTACAATCCAAACTCGTTCTCTAACAAGTGGCCTTCTTTAGTTTAGCTTTGGTGGTGGCTTTAAAATCCTTGCTGACCATTGATGCCTCACCCTTTTACTGTTCTTGGAAATTAGGAAGCTGTTCCTGTTTTTCTGCTTTTGGTCTCCAAAAGGATCTTCGAAGTCTATTATCCCTGTTGTTATTCTTAATTACATAAAAATGCATTGGATTATCTTGTTTTCCATATGCTAAAGACCTTGCCCATATACACGTGGTAAGACAAAAAACTTCTTTAATGCTACCTGAAGCATCAAGAACAATACTAGCTACAAAATAATGACCACTTTCATAATATAGAGCTTAGAGTTCATAGATGTCCTTCCTTTACTTATTTTTCCCTTGCTGGATTTTTACACCTTGTAAGTGATCCTTTTCAGAAGGCCCTCTTCAAAAAGATTTCCTTTTGTCCCTCAAAATTGGTCCATCGAATAATAATATGCAGCTACAGCAGTTTCGTAGCGCGCTACGAAACTGCTGTGTAATTTCCAAAACACAGTTTAAGGCCAAAATTTAACTCCCTGGAGCTTTCTTTCATTTGAAATGGCTCTAGCATATGCCATGAAGCTGTTCAAAATTGAATAAACTGATATCAATTTTCAAAAGGTGATCTACATCAAAATTTAGGATTTATCCTTACTTGCTATGTAGTTTTCCTTAGCTGACAATGTCCTTCAGGATGGTTCAGCTATATCTTCAAATCCTTGATTTTCCTCTTGATAATTCGAATTCCAGCTCTCAGCTTTGCATTAACCTTTCTGATGTATCTTACTTCTTTTATGGTAGGGACTGTCCTGGTGAAGTATTGAGCATTACAGCTAACCACTTCGGGTATTGAAAATGTTTTATATTCCCACAAAGCCTACATTTTATTAAAATGAGCTTCTTTGATTGCATGTTCCCTTAATGTTTTTCTCAGTTTGGCAATTTCAAGATTTTCCAGCTTTAGTTTCCTTTCCAACTCTTGAAAACTACATTCTTCCTGTTGAGAGATAACTGCCTTACCTTCGTCGTTTTTATGCAGCTATGATGATGTTTCTGATGAAACCACAGGTCCTTCATGAAATTTTGCTACCTCCCCTGTTTCACTTGCTTCTGGCAGCACCTCTTGTATCTCTTTTGAACGCCTTGTCACAGGTCTTCTTGGCTTAAAAACAAATTCAGAAGCCTGATCATCAAATTTGAGCTTTTTAGAGGTTTTGGCTTTTTTGGTTTTGCCTTTACCTGCTTCTATTAAGTCTACTTGAACCAAAGGAGATTCTTCAATGTCAATAGCTTGAAGAAAATCATTCAAGCTTCCTTTTGAAACTAGGCTTCCCTTAGTAACCACTGTCTTACCTTTTTCTCTAGCTAGCTGGCTCTTGGTTACTCTTCTTTGGATTGTTTCACCTGTAGATTGCTTTTGTACACCCTCTTTGATCTAACCTTTCCTTTTTTGTGATTGTTAGGGTGTGTCTTGTATTACTAGTGGTCCTATGGGCTCCTTTACCTATTTCCTAGCTTTCAATTTCACAAATCTCCTTGATCTTGTTTCTTCACGATGACTAATTGCTGGTGAAGAAATCTTCATAGTCTGAGGGCTAAGACCAGTTTCATTCTTGAAGCTAGACATAAACAAGAAAATAGACCACTCCCTATCTATTTTCTGGAGCTCATGCAAAACGATCAATTTAACTAAGCCATGATGAAACAATGAGGTCTCACAGGCTTCCTTCTTCAACTGAACCTTGTCACACATTTTGCCTAGGCTACGAAATAAATAGAAAGGCAAATCCAGAGATATCTTTCCAGTGAAATGAAGCAGAAGCTTGAAGTGATAAGAATACACCTTATGATACCTCCCCTCATAAGTGAAGTATCTCTATATGCAGGTAAGTAAATTGGCATATGAATCTTTGGCAAAGCTCCTGGGCATTGACTTGTTTAAGTCTGAGTCAATGAATTCTGGCTTCAAGAATTCCTTGCAAGGAGTCATATCAAACTTGAAATTTTTAAACCACCTCTCCTATCCTCTTGGAATGTCAATGACTGCAGATATAACCTCTGGAGAGATTGGTAATTCAAGCACTCCAACTTTCGAATTCAATCATGTGAAATTTAAAGCAAATTCTCTGGTGACATGCATATGGCCTCCTTGAAGTTTTTCACAAAATCTCCAATAGCCAACATGTTTGAAGGCTCGCTCAACTTCATTGTTGTTCAGGATAATATCTAAGCCTTCAGGTTCATTCCTCAGACACCTACCTAGCCTATGATCTTTCCTTTCTGTAGACACCTCCATGGAATTCCTGCAAAATTAAGATTGAAAAAGCTTGCATCGTCTTAATCTCGATCACTGCCTTGCTTGAAATGGATAAGAAAAGCTACCTCGCTTGATCTTCAAAGAATTCTGATTGAACGTCTGTCAATTTGCTTCTCATGCATGAACCCAAACATAATCATAACTGAAAATACTTAGCTCCTTTTTGAAATTTGAAACTTGAGCGTACCAAGACACCTAACGAACCTAATGATGAGAATGAGCGGTTGAATGTGATAGGAAAGGTGTATGGACTAACAATTGATGATGTAAGATTAACGGATTCTGATAGATTTGATAGTTGGATGAGATTTGACACAGATCTGCACGAATCCCCAATTTCGTAGCGCAGCTAGTGCAAATTCTGGGTTTTTCACTATGAAAACTCCTAGCCTAGGTTTTGCGCTACCAAAACTCCTAGACAGTTTCGTAGCGCATGAGAACCTTGAAACAAGTTTGACACATGGAATTTATGTATGATGTGGGACCAGTCATGGGCAAGAACAAAGTGTTGACCCTATTTGACCATACCAACAAAACTCTCTTCTAGATCTTAGACTCTAAAACAACCATGGAAAGACTAGACCAAGACTAACATCAATCCTTTGGAATCAAATTGATGCTCAGAATTTAGAAATTTTTCTTAAGTGATAACCGTGGCTCCACTTGGGATAGTGTGCCCTTGTAGTACACCAAGAACTCGCAGTTCCAGTGCTTTATCCTCTTATGATAAATAGAAATTAATTTGACAAGAATCCCCTTTAAGCTTCTTGGGCCTTCCCCTTGGGATTAAGCCTTCTATTTCGGCTTGTCATTATTAGCAAAAAATAAAAACTGATAAAATGGATATATATAATGTTATGGGAAACTGATAGTATTTCAATAATGATAATACTTTAGGAACCTGCCATTAACAGGTCCTCCAGCATATGATTCTCCATCAATTTCTTGCAAAATGTAAGTGTTTTTTCCATGGAAAGCAGCAATCTGATAAGGACCTCTCCACAAATTCTCAAACTTACCATGCTTACCCTTTTCTTCGATCCTGGCCTCCCATTTCAGCACTTTGCCATTGATATGAAAATTAACTTCTTTGATATTTTTATCAAATGTATTCTTGATTCTATTCTAACTGTGTTGATGATTGTCATACACTTCATTTCTCTTCTCCTACAGGGCTATCAACTGATTGATTCTCCTTTGTACAGCATTTGGTTCCTCTTCTAGTCCATGAATTAGTTTCATTACAGGTACTCCAAGTGATGTTGGAAATATAGCTTCACACCGTACACTAATTCATATGGAAAAGTTCCAATAGATCTCTTTGTACAAATCCTATCAGCACAAGGCATACTTCAATTTCAAATGCCAAGGTCTCTTGTTTTCCTCCAACACCTTCTTAATGATCCTTACAATGCTTTTGTTTGATGATTCAGCAAGGCCATTTCCTTGTGGATAATAAGCAGTAGAATGTCCAAGAGTGATGTGATATTGGTGACAAAAATTAATCATTTTCTTGGACTTAAAAGCTTGAGCATTGTCAGTTATAATCTTCATTGGGCAACCAAATCTAGACAATATATTATTTTCTAGGAAAGAGATAACCACTAAATCATTAGCTTGCCTTGTTGGAATTGCCTCTATCCATTTGGTGAAATAAGCTGTGGTTTTGAGAATCCAGTGATGCTATCCTAATGAAGGAGGATGAATTTCTCCAATAAAATCCAATCCCCATTGCTGGAAAAGCGCTTCAACATATATAGGAACCAAAGGCAAAGGCACAAGTTTCCTCTTTCCTTCAAATATTTAACATTCATGACATGCAACTACCCTTTTGTAAATGTCTCTGAACATAGTTGGCCAAAAATATCTAGCCCTTAGGATCTTGTTTGCAGTAGCTTTCCAATAATGGTGTCCTCCACAATCTCCTTTATGAAATTCTTCAATCACTTTATCAGCTTCTTCTTCAAGGAGATAGTTTAACAAAATCCCTCCTGCATCTTTCCAAAACAAATGTTGGTCATATACAAAATATCTTAAATATTTCAGCTTGACAAACCATGCCTTGGACTTTTCTAAATTGGTAGGGGCTTTATTATGCTGTACCACAAAAGCCACATCCTTGTACCATACTGAAACCAAGAACTTCTCATTGTTTTTGACCAATTCCTCCTCATTTTCAAAAATTTCTTAAATTTCTGCATTCAAAATTATGTCAAGACAATCCAGATTTGACTGAGTCATTAGCTTTTCCAAGCCTTGACCCTTGACCAATTTGGTAGGTTTGATGTCAATATCATATTCTAGTAATTTTGCTATCCATTTGCCACTTTTTCCATCCGGATCTGCTTTTGTTAAGATATCTTTTATTACAACACTTGGAACATAAGCGACAATATGAGAATGTAAAACATAGATTCTGAAATCTTTTATGGCTTTCACCAAGGCGTAAGCTTGCTTTTCTAGAATATTGTACTTCAATTTAGCATTTGCTAATGTCTTACTAAAGAAAGAAATAGGTTGTTCAGTACCTTGATTTCCTTTTTGCAGCAAAACTCCAGCAATTGTATCTTTAGAAGCAAATGTAAAAATAAGAAATTCCTTGGTAAAATCTAGGCTGATAAGAACTGGTGCTTGTGTAAGTGCCTTCCTGATTTCCTCAAAATATTTCTTTGCTTCAACTGTCCACTTAAAGTCCACTCCTTTCTTCAACATCTTTGTTATATTCTTGACTATCTCAGCAAAATTGGGAATGAAGCGTCTAACAAAATTCACCTTTCCAAGAAAAGATTGGATCTCTTTCCTACTTCTTGGCAGATCTAGCTTTAGAATTGCATTAACTCTATTAGGTTCAATCCTGATTCCTTCTTCATAAATAATATGACCAAATAGCTTTCCTGATGTTAAAGCAAAGACACTTTTAGTGGGATTAAGAGAAATACCAAACCTTCTACATTTCAGCAGAATGTTTTCAAGGTGCTTTAAATGATCTTCTTCTCTCTTTGAAAAAATTGTGATGTCATCAAGATAAACAACCACTGATGTATCATTTTCTTCAGCAAAGGCAATATCCATTGCTCTTTGAAAAGTGGCCCCTGCATTCATGAGACCGAAAGGTATCTTGGTGTACATGAACGTACCCCATGGTGTTGTGAAGGTTGTCTTCTCTTGATCATCCAGATGCACAAGAATTTGATTGTACCCTGAGAAACCATCAAGCATAGACATCCTTTGTGAACCAACAATATTTTGCAGAATTAATCCATCCTGGGAAGAGGATAGTTATCTTTTAATGAAGCCTTATTCAAATTTTCTGAAGTCTATACAAATTTTGATCTCTCCATCCTTCTTCCTAACTGGAACCAAATTTGCAAGCCAATTTGAGAATTTAATTGGAACAATGATTTTAGCATCAAAGAGTTTCTTAATTTCCTTTTCAATCAATGGCATGAGAAGAGGATTAATTCTTCTTAACTTTTGCTTGAAAGGTTTCTCATTCTCTTTAATCAAAATAGTATGTTGAATAATAGAAGTATCATATTGTTTTAAATCAGCATAGCTCCATGCAAAAACATCAACAAACCTTTTCATCATCTCAACATACTTGGCCTTCATATCAGCTAAAAGAAACTTTTATATTTTTGTTGGCATTATGAGACAAGTGTTTTCCTTGATGGCAAATCACTCAGATGATAAATTATAGTGCAGCAAAGTTATTTTCAAGTTCACGGAATTTTATGCAGAGAAAAGTTTACTTCATGTATATTTCATGTGGAGAAAAGTTCACGGAATTTTATGCAGAGAAAAGTTTATAAAAGTTTATTTCATGTGGAGAAAAGTTCACGAAATTTTATGCAGAGAAAAGTTATTTCATGTGGGAAAGTTCAACGGCACTTTCATGGTTTGGTTCATGTAATTAAGTCCACAGTTTTTGAATCCTATGGTTTTGGGCCGTGGTATTGGCCCATGATTTGAGGAAGAGCTTGCCTATATAAAGCAAAGGAGATCATTTGGCTTGGGTATGCTTTTGGGTTGAATATCTTAAGATCTGAAATATTGGGTTAGTGTTTCAAAAGCTCGATCTATATGAAAGTGAAGTGGAAAGCGAATCTGTGAAGGGTGATCTCTCGAGAGCTGCAGCTGCGGAAGTGCGGAGGCGCCACAGGAGACACCACAGAGGCGCCACAGAAGGCGCAGTGCGAAGGTGCCACAGAAGGCGCAGTGCATAGACGCCACAGAGGCACCACAGAAGGCGCAGTGCGGAGACGCCACAGAGGCGCCACAGAAGGCGCAGTGCGGAGACACCACAGAGGCGCCACAGAAGGCACAGTGCGGAGGCGCCACAGAGGCGCCACAGAAGGCGCAGTGCGGAGACGCCACAGAAGGCACAGTGCAGAGACACCACAGAAGGCACAGTGCGGAGGCGCCACAGGAGACGCCACAGAGGCGCCACAGAAGGCGCAGTGCGGAGACACCACAGAGGCGCCACAGAAGGTACAGTGCGGAGGCGCCACAGGAGACGCCACAGAGGCGCCACCGAAGGCGCAGTGCGGAGGCGCCACAGAAGGTGCAGCTGCGGAGGTGCGCGGCGCCACAGAAGGTGAAGTGCGTAGCGACGCAGACCAGAGAAAAGGAAATTGTGTATCTATCTTAAGATCTTTTGTTGACTGATTTTTTGTTGATAAGGTGTTATGGGTTTAGTTTACTGTTATTGTGGATCTAGTTATCTGGGTGACCTACTGGTACTTGATGATCATTTGATGTTTATGGATCCAGTTTGAAAATTTATGAAAAGTGGTC
>APFE031289674.1:0-15554 GCA_000404065.3 Pinus taeda
TTGTCTCATTGTCTATGTAAGGACAACTGAATAGTACTTTAGGAAGGTTAACTGACCCTTGCTTTATGAATAGCCCTTTAGGAAGAAAAAATCATTTTAGCATTTATATATAGAGAAGTATTGAATACATTTAATTAAATATTAAAAAAATATATAATGAGGCAACAAAAACTGTCAAAAAAAAGACAGGCAGAGGAGAATGCAATAGAGAAGATAGCAGGATAATCAAACAACAACTTGAATAGATAAATTGTAGTCACACTTAAGTGTGGGAGAATTCCAGATAATGTAAGGTTGACTCATGCATTTTATTTCCAAAGCACTGCAATTCTCTATCGTATATTTTACTCTCTAATATTCGTCCACTATGAATACATCATTCTTTCTGCTAAAATTAAAATATTTTAGTGGATGGTATGTCTTTTATTTGCTGTACATTCATGCCTTAATCAATAAATTTGATTCCAATTGCAGAGCACTCTAGTGTTGCAAACACAAGCTCAATATCTCTCTTTGATCACTGGAATTTTTTCCAATATTTGATACCAAAGCTAATGGTCTGTTCATAAGGAAGGCTAGACTTTAATTTTCAGGTTGGTTACCTATTTGAAAAAGAACAAGCAATACAACAAACACCAATGCAAATTAGAAGTCTCAAAGTACACCAGAACCATGGTTGTAGCTAGCTTGACTTTCGTCTTTGTCTAAAACAGATCTGGTTGTAAAATTTAACAGCATGGGGTTTCATCTAGAACCTGCAAATGGGAATTCCATTATTGAACAAGATCATTATGAAGTCAAACATACCATATGAACTGCTAATCACAAGACTCTTACTTGTAGAATTTTGAGCATTAATGATCAAGTGACTCACATCAGCAGTGCCAAAACACCAAAAGAAAAATGGAGCACACGCGTGTGAAAATAAAGTTGTAACTGTGAGATTTGTCTGAGGGAACTTCACCAAATAAAGAGGAGGCTCCTAATATGTAGCCAAACACAACAATCAATTGAAATTCAAGTTGTTTAACATTTATGAATATCAAGCTGTCATCCTAAGATATAGCTGAGGAAGTTTTCACAAATAAAGATGACAACATAAGATGTGGCCAACAACATAAATCACTTCAAAAAATTGTTAGAGATGCTAGCACCTGTTGAGGTACCAATTCAAAATGTACATGCAATCATCACCTTGCTTGCATTACAAGCCTAATCTTATGACAATCTGGTCACTTCATTTGACATAGAGCCCAGATCGCCATAATAACGCAAGAGAAGACATGAAAGAAACATTGAAGGTTGATAACAAAAAACACAGTTTTCTTTCGGCAAGTAGGAACAAGAAGTTCGAGAAAAAGGTTGTTGATCTGACACGAAAATGAGATTCACTTGCAATCATATTTTTTTTTGCTAAAATAGCAAGATATAATTCATTTATTGCAGAAAGCAATGGAACCACACCAAAGGAGCATTGGAAAATGTTTTCAGTTGAAAAAGAGGATAAAACAAATGTGGCAACATACTTCAGGCAGTCTGAGCCTACTACTTACATCAATGCTCCACTGGTTGGCGCCCTTACATTTTTCCGTGGTCATCCTTCCTAGCAGGCATGTGAAAATTAATGTGTACCAAATTCCTCTCACAGAATTGAATATATTTGTACTCAAAATCTCACCCCAATGAAAATCCCAAATAAACTATGCACCTGGCAAAGTGCACAGGCAGGCACAATGGATGCAGGAAGCTTGCAATGGCAGTGGTAATGGATTATCTGATTTTCATAGCCTCCATGGCTAAGTGGGTAGTACACAATCAAGCACACTAGATGCAGGAGCTTGAGTTTGCAATTGTAATGGCGGTGGTTTATTGTATTTTTTTCAACTAAAAAAATTGTGTTTGGAGCAGTTTTCAGATATATATAATTTTGCTTGAGATTGGACCGCGTTTGGAGCAATTTTCAGATATATATAATTTTGTTTGAGATTGGACCTCCCTACTTAACTATTAACCATTAAACCACGTCCTAAAAACTATTGAAGATGTCTGAATGGCTAAGTGGTTCGTTATAAATCTGGTAACTGATTACGATGCAATGGGAAAACACCTTCAATGTCACTCGAACCTGCACCCAAATGGAGACGTTGAATGTATCTGTTCCGCCAGACGCTGGGAGCTGCCAATGCAGACAATTTATAGAAGCACCGGGTGGGATTCATATGCATTGGCCTTCTGGGCGCCCGCCAAAATGGTGGATGTCATTGTTCACAGAGTATAATTTACCTTACGCCTGGGGCACAGCCTGCCGGGATTCAACACCGCGAGCAGACTTGCGAGGTGAGCGAGCACCGTGAGCAGGAGAAATGAATGCTCGAGAGGGTTGCAGAGGACCTGTTCCGGTTGTGCGAATGGAGAAAATGAATGTTTGGCGCGAGGGATCATTTGAAATTGTGCGGGTGTTGGTTGCCAGCATAGCGGGTGCCAGCTCGGAAGTGGTGGGTCACCCGTTCTCGGAAAAAATTGTGGTCAAGCTCCCGAGAAATGATGGATGGCATGGGCATGTATGTATGGTGAGGTCACTATCGGGTGCATTAAAGGCCCAATGGCACGCTGGTTAGCTCTTGCCATGGTCCTTGCCTTTTCTTTATCTTTGTTTTTTGTCTTTCAACATGGGACAAAGAAGCATTAATTTGTTTTCATTATAGCATTGTCTTTTCCTTTTTTTTTAGCTCTTTTTTTGTCTTTCAACAATTGTCAAAGAAACATTAATTAGTGTGATATGCTAGAAGCATTAATTAGTGTTATATGACATATGGCTCATGATTTGTAAGGCTAGGAAGCATGTATTGCATATAGCATGGTCCTTGCTTTTTGTTGATTTTTTTTTTTGTTCTTCAACAATTGTTAAAAAAGCATTAATTAGTGTTATATGTTATCGATTGCTATCGATTGCCTTACATAGTGTTATATGTTATCTATTGCCTTACGACATTTTCTTTGCAACTTCTGGTGCAAATGCTAGTTTAAAATATTTTAAGAAAAAAATATCATATTAAAAAAAAAAAGCAAAACCACTCCAAATTACTAGTGTTTAACTCTTTATTGGACAACACATTCTGACTAAACATTATAATGGAAACATAAGTGTTCAACTTTGAAATTCCAACGAAATTAAAAGGAATGACCAAGTTTTGTAGCTTTAAGCTCGATTAGACGACATTGTTAAAAAAATAAGTCTACCGAAGGACTTTCAGGATGTACATAGATTCCTTTAAATTTTCATTTGCATTCGGCGAATTTGTTATGGCCGACTTCTTTTCATTGTTTCGCTCAAATTCAAACAATTGCTTCAACACTGAGCAAATGTCCATTTGAATAAGAAATATTTAATCTCTTAATTCAAATTATAAACAATTTTGGCTTTTGATCAGTGTTATTTCAATCTTTATTTTCAATTTTAAGAGATTCTAAGAAATTTAGCCCATTAAATCATTTTATGAAATAACAAAAATTAATAGATTCTACATGGCCTGATGATATATAAAGCTTTAACTAAAAACGTTCCCTTTCGACACTTTTATTGGGAATGTCAAGAGGTTAACATGGAAAACTTTTAATAAAATTTAGATTATTCAATTTTTTCTGTAAAAGCATTGTATGAAAAACTAGCAAAAATCAAGCCAAACGCAACAAAATTGGCTCCACCAAGTAAACCGCCATTGATTCTGATCTCAAAAGCTAACTGAAAGGGTGTTGTCTCCATAGACAAAGCTTACAGATATTTTAAATGTCGCACTCATTCCATCAACGCTTTCAATGCTTGGTTGATTCAAGTGGCTACAAAGACACTCAGAAGTCAAAGAAAGCTCAGAATAACTCAAAAATCAAAGTATTCAAAATGTGGCCAAACCAATACCAAGTTGAAGAACTTGTTGATACAAATGACACTCAAATCTAAACTGTCTGACCAATTTATTATCAACAAAAGCTTTCAAATAACGTAAATATGTGAAACTCACTCTGCATATGTGGCAACCAAATAACCACTAAACCATTGACACATGACGTGCTAGCATTTTCTCCTAACCCTGCACAAAAAAGACTATAATATATATATATATATATATATATATATCAAAACCATTAATATAAAAGATGGGTTATTTTAATAACCATATCACAAAAGTCATATGGAGATATCAAAACAAAACACCAACGAAATATGTTTTATTAATGGGCATGTTATTAAACACCAACGAATATGTTTTATTACTGGGCATATTATTAAATGGTTAAGGTTCAGTTCGTAACAATCAACACAACACAATACCAAATGTGAACGCACCATAACCATTGAATGGTCAACACACCAAAATAATGCAATGGTTATATGCCAAGTTAACACACCGCCTGAACCGTTGTATAGAACGGGGATGGGCGTTTTTAGAACCAGACCCACTAACCACCTAATTTTCCAAGCCACTGCTAGACCAAGGGACTACGACAAGACTATTTGTTGTTAACTCTGCCAACTATAACATATAAAAACCATATATTTGCTATTCAACGGCATCCATGGAGGAGCGAAGTTCAGACTAGCGGAACTAGGGGTGGAACCATGATTTGCAGGTATGGTGGAATTATAAGGAGGAATCTGTGTAGATGCTAAAAATATTTCTTTCAGGGTTAGAGATGCCAGTGACAGAATTTGACAAGTGGATATTCATTTTTTTACTTTTCTTACAGGGAGCCCAACAACGTAGTCAAAATTTCCATCTCAGGGGCAAAAATTAGGTGTCCAACAACAAGGAATCTCTAGAGAATTTTGTGGAATCTTAAAGATTCTTTTGGAAGCTGATTTTTCACCGAGGCAGAATGTTGTCAACTTTATAGTCATTTTTCACAGAATTTTGAAAGGAGCACAGTGGTGTGCTCTGAATCTTCATTTGAGCAGTGGATTTCTAAGCATCTTCTAAAAAGAATCTTTAGGAGAATCTTCAAAATTCTCCAGGGTCCAAAAGTTGACGGTGTCAGAATCGGACAAGTTTACAGTCGATTTTACACCACTCATCACTAGGAATTCACTGGTGCAGTCCATTTCAGAAGTTGAGCTTTGAATTTTGCGACCATCTTCAAAAGTGGAGGTATATGATTCAGTTATGCCATGTCTTTCTTATTGATTCGCTGAGATGATGTCTTTATTGTTGAGATCCCTAAATACCATTATATTGAGGGATACTTGTTGACACATTATGTGAGATTTTTTTACCTTGTCATGCAGAAGGAGGACCCATTTGACTGAGAGTTCCTGTAGGGACAACGTCTCGTGGAGAGACATGCCACTCTGATTGAGGGTATTCATCCTTGTAATCATAAGAAACATACCATGTACATCATCATAATTTGTAGCATTAAATGAAGCAACCTCCACACTCTTGACACCAGGCCCAGAGACGTAACCCACACTGGGTGAACTCCGTTATCAATGTGTTTGTGTTCATTGATTTGATGGTTGTTATTATGTTTTATCTTCCTTGAAGCATGCACATGTGGTTGTTCAATACTCTTTTATGTGCAATTCTACTAACATCACAAAAATAAAAGATCTTAGTTAATTTCAATAGCTGAAGAGATCCAGATCATTGGTGGGAAACATTCGCTCTTCTTATTTCATGGCCTCCATGACCTACACATGAACATAACACATTAGTTTAAAAAACGTGAAACTTTTGAGCCTCTGTAGATGCTCCTAGTGCCCTTTGTTGTTATGGGTATTCCTCATAGTCCATGAGGCGTTGGCCAATCTCTTCTCTTCATCCTCATCATCACCTTTAATTCTTTGCATAATATATTTTGAGGGTTTCTATTTTCCCTCAAAATCATTGTTCTCATCTACAATAATGATAGTCCTTAGCAACTGTTTGCAATATTCTTTCTCTGCATATTCCTAGATTTGAGAGATAGTCCTTATGCCTTCTTCTCACCATTGGACATTATATCCATCTGGTGGCTTGGGTGCAGGCATAATGGAAAATCGTTCAAAACCTGATACAATTGCCTCCAGTTCAGGTGGAAGTTCCTCTTCAATCTCCTTTGGAGTGTCAGTCATCAACCTCCAAATTTGGTTCTTCTCTAAATTAGCCGAATTATTAATTTTTATCGGAGTATGGCAAACTTTGAAATGCCATGAAATCGAAAGGAATTCAAAACTTTGGTTTATACCCTTATTGCGTCTGTCTTTTTCCCAAACACTATCGGCCTAATTTTCCGCCATTGATCTAATCTTTAATCTGACGGTTGTGAATTCACCTGATCAACAAAACTAATCGAAGATCCTCCACCGTTGATCATCACCCACTAAATCCGACGGCTGACAGCGATATCAGCCAAGTCACTTGCACGACGTTTAATCACCTTTTATGGAGCCAATGAAGTTTATAAGCCCTTGTTTTATAAAAGTTCGAGTCCATCTTTTTGCACGTGCTTATTCCCTTTGGACGGAGCCGATGGAAAATATAAGCCTCCGATCTATAATAATTCGGGTCCAGTTTTGGAGTTAAAGTCTGAACACTTAATGACTCGATATCCGTTAGATGACAGGGTTCATTTGATCTACGACTCGTGAGACTTCCTATCGATACACAATTTAATAACAATCCAACCCCCACAGTTTAATGAGACTCAAAGCGTTGAAAGTGAAATCAATGGCTAAGAATGAGTGCGGTGCTTCAACCCCGAATAAGGAATCTGTAGCTTCAGACCCTTGCAGTAGCTAAATACAGTGGAAAGGAATTAAATTCAAAGTCATCTAAATCAAATAGGACTTTGATATTTTTGCCAACCTGAAATTCAATGATACACAGGGAAACTTCGGAGGGACACAATACCTCCAGGATTGACCAATTTTACAAGAAAACAGAGATACATAGAATTTCAAACTCTGAAATCAAAATCCTTTTCTCTTTTTTTTAATCAAATATTAAGGGTCCAAATCCCCTTATAATTGTTCAAAACTTTCAGAAATACTTTACATCCAGAATTTCGATCCTCAATCTATGGATCGAATCTATCTAATCCTAGATGACTACCTAAAATGCTTGATCTTCTCCTCGAGAATCTCAACTAAGTCTGAACTACTTAAATTAATTACAAAATCACTCAATCCCTAAATTCTAGCTCAATCCTATCTAGAAAGCTTGTAAATTGATAGCTAAAGGATCCCACTCCTTTGCTTGTAAATTTTTTTTGTATTTTTGGAATAAATTTGAAGCCTTTTCCCTCCAATCAACATGCTCCTGCATCAGACTCCTGAGGACAAAATTCTTCATGGGCTCTTGTCCAGGAGCTCTTCTACAGAATTGCCCAACTTCTACAGCATGGCATGTCATCCAAGTAGCTTCAGCAATTGGTTGACCCTTCCATTTGACCAAATACTGAAAGTACTCCTGTCCTCTTGTCTTCTTCACCAATTTCTTGTCCAAAATCCTCTCTGGCTGCAATTCTTTTTCTATAGGTAACTATTTTACCCAATCAACCTCTTGTTATTTTTTATCCTCTATTTTTTCATCTTCCTGTTCCTTTTCATACCTGTATAAGTCTGCAACATTAAATATTAGAGATATTCCAATATAAGGGGGTAACTCAATTTCATATGCATTTGCTGAAAATTTCCTTAAAAATTTGCATAGTCCAATTTTCTTAGACTTCAGTTTATTATACTCCCTTTTTTAAAATCTGTCCTTCCTTAGGTGTGCCAAAACTAATTCTCCAACTTCAAAATTTACTTCCGTCTTCCTCAAGTTTTCTATGTTCTTGTACTTTATGTTGTTGTCCTGTAGTTGTTGTTTTACCTGTTCATGAACTGCTTGAATCTCTGAAGCAAAGTCTTCTCCTAGAGCACTCCTCGTTTTAGCTTTACCTAAATCTCTCAATTCACATACTCCCTTTGGGTGCATTCCATAAACTATATGGAATGGACTTTGCCTTGTGCTCCTATTAGGAGAATCATCATAAGCATACTCATCTTATGCCAATACTTGATCCCACTGCTTTGGATGTTCACCTGCAAGACTTCTCAAAAGATTTCCCAAACTTCTATTTACAACTTCAGTTTGTCCATCAGTCTGAGGATGATAAGTAGAACTAAAACTCAGTGTCGTTCCATGCTTCTTCCACAAGGTTCTCCATAAATGTCCAATAAACTTGGAGTCTCTGTCTGAAACAATACTCTTTGGCAACCCATGCAATCTTACAATCTTTTTAAAAAACAAGTTAGCAACATGAGTAGCATCATTGGTTTTATAACATGGAATAAATGTGCCATTTTTGAAAATCTGTCAAGTATTACATAAATTGAATCATGTCCTCTTTGAGTTTTTGGTAAACCCAAAATAAAGTCCATACTTACCATATCCCAAGGCCTATCTGGAATAGGTAATGGAACATACAAACCTGTGTTTTGACTCCTTCCCTTTGCATACTGACAAACTTTACAATTTTTCACATGCTTTTCCACTTCAGCTCTCATCTTTGGCCAAAAATAAAACCAGTTCAATTGCTCATAAGTCTTGTCTACACCAAAATGTCCTCCAAGTCCTCCACTATGTTTCTTTTTGATCAAATTTTCTATCATAGAACAACTTGGTATGCACGGCTGATTCCTTTGGAATAACAGTCCTTCCTGCAAGAAATAATACAACCACTTGCTTCTTTAAAATCTAGATCTTTTTCATATAAATCTTTAAGGCAATCAAAACCCAACAGTTGAATTTAAGTTTCTTGCACTAAAATGCTTTTCCTATATAAGGCATCTGCTACTTTGTTTGACTAACCAGTTAAATTTTTTAATACAAAATTAAAACCTTGAAGGTATTCTACCCATTTTGCATGCTTCTGGTTAAGCTTTGGCTGTTACATAATGTATTGTAATGCATGGTTGTCTAAATACAATGTGAACTCCTTAGACATCAAGTAATGTCTCCACTTCTTCAAAGACTACACCACTGCATAAAACTCCTTGTCATAAGAAGAATATTTCTTCTTTGACTCATTCAACCTTTCACTAAAATATGCTATAAGTTTGTCCTCCTGACTTAAAACAACTCCAATGGCCTCTCCACTGGAATCAAACTTCACTTGAAAAAGTTTTATTAAAATTAGGCAAAATCAAAATACGTTTCTCAACAATATTCCTCTTCAACAACTAGATGTTCTTTTTTGCATCAGCAATCCATTTAAATGGTTGTCTATCCCTCTTTATTGTATCAATAATTGAAGCATTAATCCTACTAAAATTCCTTATGAATTTCCAGTAAAAGCTAGCAAGTCCATGAAAACTTCTTACCTCAAAGACACTTTTTGGCGAAGGCCACTCCATAATTGCCTTAATCTTCTCAGGATCCATCCTCAATCCATCAGCAGAAACAACAAAACCCAAATACACCAACTCCTCTTTCATGAATGAACATTTCTTTAAATTTAACAGTAACTTCTCTTGTTGTAGTCTCTGTAAGACATAATTCAGATGTCTCACATGCTCATCTTTTGACTTATTGTAAACTAATATATCATCAAGATATACTATTACAAATTTGCCTATAAATTATTTAAAAACTTCATTCATGAGCCTCATAAATGTACTAGGTGCATTTGACAATCCAAAAGGCATTACCATCCACTCGTACAATCCTTCATTGGTTTTAAAAGCAGTTTTCCACTCATCTCCCTCTCTAATTCTGATTTGATGATAACCACTTTTTAAATATAACTTTGTAAAATATCTTGCTCCACTCAAACAATCCATCAAATCTTTAATTCTAGGTAAAGGAAATATGTACCTGATTGTTATCTTATTGATTGCTCTTGAATCAGTACACATTCTCTAGCCTCCATCTTTCTTGCAGCTCAACACTGTTGGCATTGCACAAGGAATCAAACTCTCTCTAACCATTCCCTTGTCTAACAGTTCCTGAACCTGTTTCTTGATCTCTTCATTCTTTGTGGGAGTCATCCTATAAGCTACTTTATTAGGTAGATTTGATCCTGGAATCAAATCTATGTGATGACTGATTTTTCTAATGGGTGGTAACTCATCAAGCAAATCATCTACAATGATATCACAATAACTGTCTAGCATCTCTTGAATTTCAATTGGTAAATCAGAAACTTTTGTAGAAGTAATTATTACATTGGGTTTGCAAACCAATGCATAACTTACCTCATCTTCCTCCATCTGCTACAAGTACTCCTTTCCACTAAGCAAAAGGGTTTTGGGATTACGTTTCTTTGATGTATCTTCTTCTTCTCTTGGCAGCAATGTGTGATTGACACCATCTTTGCTAAATTTTTATGTGTTCTTCTTTCCATCATGCATAACTCCTCTGTCATAATGCCAAGGTATTCCTAGAAATATGTGACACACATCCACAGGCATCACATCACAGAGAATTTTGTCACTGTATTTGCCCAACTGCAACTCCACTTCACGTTGCTCATTCACTATCAACTCATATCCCTTTTGAAGCAATGACACCTTATAAGGTGTTGGGTCTTTCTTGGTCTTAAATTTCAACTTCTCCACTACTTATGTGGAGACCAAATTGTTTGTACTACCACTATCAATTATCATCTGACAACACTTCCCTTGAACCTTGCACACAATCCTGAACAAGGTCTTCCTCTGTGCTGGTTCAACAGTTACCTTAGCTGGCTTTAGTAAAACTTTGTTAACTACTAAAGACTCACCTTTCTCTGGTACATTTTCTTCCTCTGGCACCTTTGCTGCTTCCTCTTCAGTCTTAGTAACAATTGCATTCCTTTGATTCATTCCTATGTTTTCTGGGCACTCATAGGCTCTGTGTCCCAACTTGTTACATATGTAACATCTGACATCTCTTCCTCTGCTTTTGCCTCCTCTTCCTCTAGAAAAACTCCCCCTGCCACTTGCATCACCTCCTTTGTGTGCATTTTGATTTGAGTTGTTGTTAGCTCCATCTCCAGGTGTTGTAGATCTTCCTCTACCACCTTGTCTTCCTCTTCCTTGGAAAGTACCTCTATTGCTGGAAGATTGCTTCCTCATGAGTTTTTCTTCAGCCTTCATTTCCATCTAATAAGCTTCCTCTACTATTTTAGGAGACAGTACACTTATCTCATCTTGGATCTCCATTCTGAGTCCATTTACATATCTTGCAACCTTCTCATCTGTATCTTGGATTTGTCCTGCTCTTATACTCACTTTGTAGAATTACTCTATGTATTCTTTCACTGTCATATACCTCTATCTAAGATTATGCATCTGTCTAAACAATGTCTGCTAATAATCACTTGGAAAAAACTTACCTTTTAGTTTTGCTACCATTCTATTCCAATTCTTGATTGGTTGTTTACCAAGTCTTCTTCTTTCTACTTGCACTCCATCCCACCAAAGTGTTGCATGTCCTTTTAGTTTTGTGACAGCAAACTTCACTTTCTTTCCTTCGTCTGTTTCTTCATAATCGAAGAATTTCTCCATATCATTTATCCAATCTATTAATTCCTCAGGGCTTAAGCTTCATGTGTAGATTGAGACTTCAAGTCTAGGCTTGGATGTGGATCTCAATACTGACCTAAAGAATCTCATTTCAGCAATTACATCTGCAGGTTCTGCTTCTGCAGCTTCAGCTTTAGGTTCACTGACATCTCCAACATCTGCATCTCTTCCCATTTCTACTGCTTCCAATCTAGCTTGCATTTGTTGCATAGCTTCCAACACTTCAGAATTTGCAACTGGTCTTCCTCTTCTTCTACCACCACCTCTTCCTCCAACTCTAAAATCCATGTTGGATTTCTTTTTCTGATCCTTGAGATCCTGTTCAATTTCAGTAGGCTACTCTAATACCACAAATGGTGGCCTGGGTGCAGTTGTAATGGACAATTGTTCAAAACCTAATACAATTGCCTCCAATTCAGGTGGAACTTCCTCTTTAATCTCCTTTGGAGTATCAGTCATCAGCCTCCAAATTTCGTTCTTCTCTAAATTAGCCGAACTGCTAATTTTATCAGTGTATGGCAAACCTTTCAAATGCCACGGAATCAAAAGGAATTAAAAACTTTGGTTTATATCCTTATCGCGTCTGTCTTTTCCCAAACACTATCAGCCTAATTTTCTGTCGTTGATCTGATCTTTATTCCAACAATTGTGAATTCACCCGATCAACAAAACTTATCGATGATCCTTCACCATTGATTAACACCCACTGAATTTGACAGCTGACAACGATATCGGCCAGGGCACTTGCACGACGTTTAATCGCCTTTTATGGAGCCAATGAAGTTTATAAGCCCTTGGTTTACAAAAGTTTGGGTCTGGATTTTTGCACGTGCTTATTCCCTTTGGACAGAACCGATGGAAAATATAAGTCTCCGATCTATAATAATTCGGGTTCAGTTTTGGAGTTAAAGTCCGAACACTTAATGACCCGATATCCGTTGGATGACAGGGTTCATTTGAATTACGGCTCGTGGGACTTCCTATTGCCACACAGTTTAATAACAAGCCAACCCCCTCAGTTGATTGAGACTCAAAGCATAGAAAATGAAATCAATGGCTAAGAATAAGTGTGGTGCTTCAACCCCGAATAAGGAATCTGTACCTTTCAACCCTCGCAGTAGCTAAATACAGTGGAAAGGAATTAAATGCAAACTCATCTAAATCAAATAGGACTCTGATATTTTAGCCAACTTGAAATTCAATGATACACAGAGAGCCTGGGGAGGGACAAAATATCTCCGGGATTGACCAATTTTACAAGAAAACAGAGATACAGAGAATTTCCAACTCTAAAATCAAAATCCTCTTCTCTTTTTTTTTTATCAAATTTTAAGGGTCCAAATCCCCTTACAATTGTTCAAAACTTTCATAAATAATTTACATCCAGAATTTCGATCCTCAATCTATGGATCGAATCTATCTAATCCTAGATGACTACCTAAACTGCTTGATCTTCTCCTCAAGAATCTCAACTAAGTCTCAACTACTTAAAGTAATTACAAAATCACTCAATCGCTAAACTCTAGTTCAATCCTATCTAGAAATCTTGGAAATTGACAGCTAAAGGATCCCACTCCTTTGCTTGTAAACTTTTTTTCTATTTTTGGAATAACTTCGAAGCTTTTTGCCTCCAAGCCTCATGCTCTTGCATCACCATCCCTCTACCCTATATTTACATAAAACTCACTCACTTTAAAGAAAAAAGGCCATCTAGCCACCTCTAGTAATTATGTTACCAACTCTTCCATGATACTTTCTCCATGATCCCTAACACATTTGATATGTGTCTCATCAACCTCCTCCTTTTGCATCTCCCTTTTTTGATTTTGAATTTACATGTAGTCCATGAGACTTTTAGAAAATCTTTCATTACCCTCTTCTCTAAGGATGTCACCTCTCACTCATTCACAAGTATGAACTGCTCCAGCCTTAATCTTAGTAGCTCTGAGATCTTCCTCTCTTATTGAAACATTAAACAAGTGCTTCAATTTATTCCCTAGTCTTTTAGGGATCTTCTTATTGAAACCCTTCCATTTGATAAGAAACTCGAACCTCCTCCTGAGGTCTAATCTATGTCTCTGGTCTTCTTGTTTCAACATCAACTCCAAAAATTTGAGCCTCTCTTTCAGCTCAACCATCTCGTTATCAATTTCCTCTTGGCTTAATTTCTTTACATTCCATTCCTCTTGGCATCTCATTCTCCTCTACTATGGATTTTTGTTGAACCGTGATGATGGCCATTAGTATCCATATCTTTTCTTCCCTTCTTGTAAGATTTCACCTACACACTATGAGTTGTAGACAAGCCCCTGTAATAGGTCTTCTACATTGCATGTTACTTAAACACCTTGCCTCCTCTTGGATATTGGTGTCTCTTGGTTCCCCCCTCTAGAACCTCTTGAGCACTCCTTTCTCTTCTCTAACTTCTACTACACCTTTCTCATGTTTGGAGAACTCCTCTGGTTCTTTTCTCTTGAGGACCTCCTTTGTCCCTTTTACTTTGCAACCACAATTGGGTTTTCTTCTTTAGCATCACCTATTGCTACAAGGGTTCTTTTCCACTCTTCTGAAAACTCTGCTAACTCTTTATGGATCACTATTGGCTATAATTACATTATCCACAACTATTTCTACTTGTAATTATTTGTTTACAAAAATTTAAATGAAATAACATATGATTTACCTATTAGGGTTTTTCCTCGTTTTATCTTCTAGTCCTTCACTTGGCTAGGGTCTTCTTCCAGTCCTTCTACTCCTTGCTGGAAATTTCTTCCTCTATGCTACTTCCTCATTTGAGAAATTCTCTTGGTATCTTCTCCCAGGTTCATTCATTTTTAGAATCGGGTACTGTGTTCCTCCTCTTGGGAAACTTCCTTTTCCTATCTCTTGCCCCTTTGTCTCACTTCTATACCCTGCCTTCTCAATCCCATATTTACAAAGTTATTAAACTATGAGTCACCATTAAAATAAAAAGAGAAATTATTACCACTTCGATCTAGTGCATTCTATTGCCAGCTGAAATATTTAATCCTCTGTTACCAAAATGATAACGAGCACTCTAATGGCCTTCTCTATTCTTTCCACACATTTTATCTTGTCAATAAACTACACCCTAGCCCATCTTCAATTTTCGGGGCTCTCCCTAAAAATCGAAGTGACTGTTCGAGGGTGGTCTTCACCTTATAACTCTTGCCTCTCTATCATGATATTTATCCCAATGAACTCTATGGTGGTAAAAAAATTTCACGCGTTAATTTTCTATACTGCTCCATGTCCAGCTTGACAACCTTAATGGCACATTGGCCCACCAACCAACTTCTTTTGTTGTGAATTTGATAGGTCGAGGTCATAACCATGCCAAGGTATAGGGCCTTGTTATTATCCACTAGAGTTGTGTCACGTGACTTCTATGTCTTTGGAACCAAATCAAGTGGTCAAACCTGACAAAAGGTCAGTTTTGCCTCTCTCTATTCGACTAGGGCTTACGCAGAATGTTGGAAATAATACTGAAAGGGGGGGGTGAATCAGTATTATCAAATAAGATACTTTTTCATTTTCACACTCAGATTCATATACGCGACTTCGGTTAAGGATATACGTGTATATACACGACTGTGTTAAATGCAACAAGCGTATATGCAGTAATCTTATGATTCAATTAGCTTATCTTCAATAAATGCATCAGAACATTATTAACCACATTAACAGTAGACAGGTGTAGTAAAACAGTACATATCATCACACATAAGAAGCACACATGAACACCATGATATAAGGTGGAAACCCAATGTGGGTGAAAACCACCTGCTGCAATTCGTCTCTTTCTTCCTTTAATAAGAAACTTCTTTTACAATGTACTGGTGCAGTCCTTTACCAGCACGCAGGCTACAACCTGCAGAGGGCAACAACCCTCTCTCGTTTTCCAGTTACTTCTGGAAGGGAGCTACAACCCCCCTTAGCTCTTGTACTAGCGGATATACTAGTATGTAGGTGCTGACCATAGAAGGCTGCAACCTTCTTTTCTTCA
>APFE031289691.1:0-12458 GCA_000404065.3 Pinus taeda
GAAAGATGGGACTTGCTCGCTTTCTAAGCAAGGTAATATGTGCTTCCAGGGAAAGGAAGATGATTCCGGGGTTAGGTGTATGAGAATAGGCTTTGAAAGGAATCTCCCACACCCTAAATCCTTGTTAAAGTTGGTATCTCGGATGGTTGTTGAAGAACAGTCCTTTGAAGGAGTGGGACCACACAGGGCCAAGTGGACCCGATCCGAGGTATGAGAAAAGTATGAAATAATCAATGATTTTCTTACCCTAGACAAGATGGGAAGGATCAAAGAAAGTGTTTCACTTAATGATGTTGCTTTGACCCTGGGAAGTGCTAGCCTTGGGGATGGTAGGGCAAGTTTTGGTCCTGGAGCTAGGGCTTGGCTTTTCTCCCAACTTCACCGTCGAAATGTCTTCAAATTTGGAGGGGGCGCTAGAGGAAAGGCCAGCACAGGAGACCCTGGGAGATCGAACGTTTTCGGTGGCTAACTTGTCGGGAAATTGATGCCCTAGGCACCCCAATGTGGCTAGACTTGGGATAAGGTGAAAGAATAGGAGTTTTAGTGACCACCCTTGGTAGATCAGTGCCTTAATACTTGGAAGAATGTAGTCTATGTTGATTACGTGTAAGATTTCTTGGTTCCCAGTCAAGGAGTTCCCAAAATTGTTTCACAAACCGTTTAGGTCAAGTGAAAGCAATCTTGCAACTTTTATACTTCAAATGCACATGAGGAATGGCTTGTCGAGGTCAAATTTTAACTCCTAGGAGATTTCGCTCATACTACAAGGGCCAATACATGGAGAAAACGCTATAATAAAGACAATCCCACAATATTAAGCAATAATTGGTATGCAACAATTAGCCTTAAAACAACGAAAATCCGGTCCAGCATATATGACAAAAGTAGCAAGAATAGCATCAAAATTTCGTACTTACATGCAATAGAGTATATCCAACCATTCACAAATGACAATAAAGAAGCTCCAAGAGAAGATAGACTAATAACCATCATCAAAATTCATCCATAAATGCTCCAATTCATCCTCCAAAAAAAAGTGTGAAATTCTCTGAAGAAGAGAGAAATCCAATCCTAAGTGATGATGAGAAATGATCTCACCTCACTTGTATTTATACACATCTAAGGAGTTCAAATTACCCTCCTTGGCCTGCATAAGCCCCAAAAATAAAATGATGTGTTAATAATACAACCTTTTGGTGACAAGCCCACCAAACTAGTCGCAAATGAAAAAGTAAGCTTGGCAAAAGGTCAAATAATAATCTATGCATGTTGTAAGGCCCTATAAGAGGTCTAATGAGGTCCATGGGTGCCACAATGAAGAATAGGACCCTCAAAAGCAGTGGACAAAGGGTTGGCCCCTTGTAGTAACTTGTGGTGCTCCAAACGACTGTGGGAGCACACAAGTGTCCTCATGGGTTTCCAAACAAATCAAAGATGCTTGTAGTTTGCCCTCAAGGGCTAGGATGATAATGTAGGAGATGCAACATCAGCGTAGAAGTCCTGGATCTTCTGCCAATTGTATGGTGTAGATTTGGGGCCAGCTAGGCATGATGGATCAGGTGCACCCTCCTCGTCCAATAAGTGAACCACGAGCAATCTCTGAATGGCTGTAGGGATCCATGAAGTGCAATCTACTATTGTGGAGGCCTGTGGCTCTCAACACACACCCTATATGTGCCACTGTAGCCCTCTAGAGGGTTAGGACCCCGTATAGGGAGACCAAACCCCAAATGGAAACCATCTGCAATCTTGCATAAGATCCAATGTGTCCCCTAGGCTTCCAGTACAACAAGTCATAAGAGAAATCGAGTAAATGAACTTACCTAATCATGGGCCACAAGTGGGGACTTCATAATAACCTGTCCTTCCATAATTGGCTTCGAGATGTGCAATGTCTCCTAAACTCCTAATGGGGTGAACCAAGTACCCTATTAGGTGGTTTCTGCTTCTAAAGGGGATAATATAGTCAAGGTATATCCGTCAAAAGATGGTGCCATGTGGCAGATAGGTGAATGAAGTAGGGAATGAGAAGGGGCAGTTATGGGTCACATGCTAGGGCACAAGGGTAGCTAATAAGAGGGAAGCCCACACTTAGGTGTATAATGTGTAGGAGGGAGTAATCATGGTACATGAGGTGCCCCGGCTTTGATTTTTCCACCCTTCTTTATATGCCTTCGGTTTTTTTCATGATTTTCTTTGACTAACTGCTCGGGGCTCAAGGGGTTAGAGCATAATGTATAAGATATAGCAGTGAATTCCCCCCTTCAAGGTGGGGCAGTTCATCACCCATTAAGGGTTGGGACAATCATGGGTTCCTATATGATGAAGAAGGCTCGTAGAACCTGTTGGAACCAGGGTGATGGCCATGATGATGGGGTAGAGCTCATGTATTGCCTTTTGCCCACGTGCTAAATGTTTTTTTCTTGGCCATCTTTTGCATTTTGTGGTACTTTTCCTGTTGGATGTGGCCATGTATGCTTTTAACTCTCTTTTTAGATGCATCAACCTCCAGGCTTCATTTTAGGCCATGGCCCAAGGTGTGGGCAAGGGGAAGGGACATGCTAACCCTATGTGGACCCAAGTGGGAGAAATGATGGATGGGGTGATAATTTGTGGAAAGAGGGTAATATAAGCGGATAAGGGAGCGGGACCACGCAATCAAAATCGAGGTTTCCCATGAAATACCATCCCTAAAACCAAATGGTCAGTAAAAGAGGTCCCACGGGACTAGAATCCAAGGTTAAATCCTAAAAGGAGTCTAGGGGACAGAAGCACGGACCTAGCTCAGTCTTTCCGCCGAATCCCCCCATTAATCCTTGCCTAGAAGTGTCCATGATAAGCAAACTACAAAACTCAATTTCAAAATGACAAGGTATTCCTTTAGATTCAAGAGGCCCACCTTCAAACATACGATCATGGCAGGTGGGCGAGGGACCACATGGCTGGCTCAGGGGGCGGAGAAAAGGCACAATGTGCTAGCTGTTGGCTGCACAGGGCTACTGGCTGTCGGTTGAGGACCATCTTGGAGAAAAAAATTCTCCTATGCATATTACCCACAAAATGGTGGGTAACACTAATCACGCATGTCATCTCCAAGCTAGGCAACTTGAAACCAATGGAAAACAGGGTTGGTGGAGTCTACCGTAATTCCAAAATCATTACACTCTAATGAAGGACACCATAGCATATGCTCAAAAAATTGTCCTTCCCCAAAGGGATAGCTCAAATAACATTATAATGTTTAGGAAAAATATTAAACAAGAGGAGGGAGGGAGCCTAAATGACTTCGTGACATCCTGTATCTATTCGCACCATGCAGGTAAAGTATGCCCAAATCCTCTACAATGCAGGAGTTTAATTTGGCGGCCACACTACCATTGTAGAGCAGGACACCCGCTAAGAATGACGATTGCGGGTCGTAGATGGGAGATTATGAAAAATTATGCGGCCATAACTCCTCTTGCATTTGGGTTCCTAAGACAAAGGCATAAATCCATGGTTCCAAATTCACATAGGCAGAAGAGTCTTTCCATTTTAGTTTTCATCTCTGTAGGGAAATGTCGTCGACTATGGAAAATCCCGTGGTCTCCATGGCAAAGACAGGTAGGCGTTGTGCAGCTTCTAATTGAGAGTCCCATTGTTAATTTTCCCGTATTTTGAGTGGAATTCTATCAGTGTGCGTGGAAATGCACAATTGGGTCAACTTTTGAGCAGTTCCCAAATTCTATTTCTCTAGCTCGTCGAAACTGTGTCTAGAAAGGCGACAGTTAGGCTGATTGGAGTAGCTTTAGCTTCAGTGAATTACCAGCCTGCACGAGCGCATCTTCAATCTGGCAAGGCTTTGTCTCCCTAGGTTGAACTCCCAACAGCAATTGAGGGCAACCAAACCAGTCCATCCAGAGACCTGGGACTTCTAATTCACGTTGAAACTCATACCTACAAGAAGGAAGGATCCAAGATAAGGATTCAACAGTGTGACGCTAAGGGAAGGATAGTCAACACAATGTGGAGAGGCCAAATGGATACAGAAGGCAACAACAATGGCGTTGAGCAAACCAAATGGGGATGCCACGCTAAAATCAATCAATTGATGAAGAAAATCGATGTGCTCCAGATAGATCTGATCATAACAATCTGAAACTCAAGGATCAAATGATGGCCATTGTGCAAGTGTTGGAGGAGCTCCAAACTTTGATAGCAAAATTGACCAGGCAAGATGACGAGACGAGGCTTTGTGCAGTCAACTAGTGGGCCTCCAAGAACAGGAAAACTTTATGAATACCACGCTCTGTGAAATTGACAATGAAACTTGGAGGCAACATCAGCAGGCTCTGGACTTCAACCAACCAACATTTGGGAATAAGTCAATTGTAACTAACACATGTTGTGTTGTAAATTTTGTTTTCTGCGCGGTTATTTTTGTAGAATCTATACCTACATGTTTGTTGTTGTCATAGTATGTAGTCCTAAAAGAATGCTTATAGAAAATCCCAGCTACAGGGACTTAACAAAAGGGGGATCATATTGTAAAATTTCATGTGTATATCATGTGACTGCACACAGATTTAATACAAATTCTACTCATTCATGTTAAAAAAAATGAAACCCTAATTCTACAACAAACACAAGATGAAAGAAGATACTTGCAACAAATTTGCACAAAATCACCATAGAATCACCATTTATCATCCAAGATCCAATCACAATATCCTTCCCAAGACAATTTCCTCATTCAATGCTCAATAACAACCAAGAGAAAATAGACAAGCTAGTGCGCACTATTCTCCAAGTGTAAGTGTGACAATGATCCAAAACTAAATCGACTTCCCTCTACTAATATGAGGGAAATCAAGTCAATTTAGCCTAAAACTAGACTAAAAACCCTAAAAATAATATAATGTGTGATTACAAGTTGGATAGGTCACAAGTCGACCCCCCAAATATAGCTAATACAAAGAACAAACATAAATACAAGCCTCTTTTAAGCCACATGTGTGAGCTAAAAGGCCTCCAAAGGTGACGTCATCCTCTAAAAGGTGCATCTCTCATCAAAATATGCCATGGATGACTCAATAAGGTGCTCCTCACTCCAAAAGCTACCTCCTCATGAAAGTTAATTCTCTTATACTAGATATGATTTATTTTTACTTCAACGATTTATTAAAAACCCATAAAATATTTATCCCAAATATTTTTTAAATTGTTCATAAAATAAACACACAAGTATATTAACTCAAAAAAATAAAATGCAGCGGAAATAAAATGGAAAGATCAAGCACACTACAACAGCAAATTTGTACCCAACACAATCTTCCTTAATATTAAATTTCTCAGTAAAATCTAGGCTTAGACCCAAAAATAATACACAAAAAATTATAATTGATGGGAACCTGGAAACTTAGCCCCACTAGGAAAATCGCCTCAAGGAAATCGGCCCCTAAAAATCAACCCTCCTGAAGAAACTCGACCCTAGAGAAATAGACATGTCTCACCAGCAAATTAGGCCCCCTTTCTTCTCACCTCGTACAACCCCTACGCAGTTGAGAAAATTGGCCTTTGTGGATATTTCGACCTCTTCCATAATTTGGCCCTCCTCTTTAGCAACTTGACCTCCCTCTCTCCTGAACACAGTGTCCCTAAATTTCTCCGGAAATTCCTTGCTACACTTCTCCTCACTTCTCTTCTGTCTAATCAAGCCTCTCGCTCTAGAGAAAAACACTTCCTCCACAACTATGTGTCTTCACCTCTCCCTTAGACTTATTTTATAATTTCAGTAAGCCAGAATCGCTAACCATAATCTCTTAAGTGATCAATGGCTAGAATTAAATCATAAGCCTCACTTGAGATCAACGGTTGAGATTGTACTTTTCATAAGTTAACACCTTAGGAAAGAAATCATAAAATCACTTACTCCACCAAGCAAACACCTAAAGAGGCAATCAAATATCTTCTACATGCTAAGACACGAAGACGATGTAGAAGACCTTCTGAGGCTACAAAATCAACAATGTAAGGTGCTAATCATCAAGCAAAGGCGCTCTCAACAAGACTTCATCCTCAAAATTGGCCCACATCATCCATCCAAGCCACACGAAGGGGACGTCATGGAGTTAGGCCATGCCAACATCATGCAAAGCAGTGTACACCCCCTCCAAAGGGGTCTCAAGTCATCATCATCGTCAAAACATCCCATAAACAAGGCAACATCCATTAAGAAGGTGCAATGCTAACCTGGGGGTTAACTATCATGTCTAGGGTACATCAACTCTCTAGGAAATGCCCTGTCTCAAAAGTGTAATGTTTCAAGTCCTAAAGGGGGAGGTTAGTGTCATCAATTGTGTTAGATACATCCCAAGGTCAACTCCCTTCAACAGGTGGTGAATGTCCTGGCTTTGGTGCCTAGTGAAGTCAACAAAATGGGTTAAACGTCCTCTCTGAAGTGTTGAAGAAGCATTGTACAATCCCTCAAGGGATAGCAATTGTGCTTAAGAGCAAGGATCTAAAACATAATCATGGAATCAAATGAGACCAACATCATAGACGCAAGAACCATAAGAGTACTAGAGTGAGCCATATTTAATGTGAAATGCATCAAAGTACTTTACACAAATATCATCTTAAATGTCTTACTAGCTTATGGTTTGTGAACAAGTTAGCATGCTTATATATGGGAGGATTATCACAAGGCCCTATTAGGCTCTTCCAACCCTAAGGGGAGGAACAATTCCTAGCAGGTACAAGTGCTCAACGACATGGTAGGGGTTTACTTCATGGAGGATGTCACAATCTTTGTACCAGTTATGAAATTCCAACATCCTTGAGCCTTATGATGTGAAGAGGAGCAATCGTGGGACTTGAGTCACCCCATTCCTTGGCCTATATTTACCACCCCTCTTGTTTTTTCTTTTTCTTTGCAAATATAGCTTGGGTTATAGGCATTTATTGATTCATTACTGACCCCTTAAAGATGAAGTGTTTCATTGCACATCAAGGGTGGGATAATCAAAGTTCCTTTTATTTAGATAGCTCATACATTAGCTAGGTACTAGGTGAGGGGTAATGAGAGGGATAGAGCTCAAGCTAAGCTTTTGTCCACATGCTTTCATTTATCCCTGCTAAATCTTTTTCATTTTAACATTATGGCACATTCTTTTTCTTTCTTGGCAAAGATTTCGGGCCCCTACTCAAAGATGAGAAAAACAGGGAACCAATACTGGTAACAAATAGAAATCGACCTGAAGATGGGATGTGAATACAAAGGAGAGACAGAAAATGTATGGATTACCATGGACATGCAACGTCAATCAAAGCTTCCTATTTGTGCCCCTCATAGACAGTGAAAGAAAGGCCTCTAGGAAGGTTACACTGGACTAGGGGCAAGTGATAACCACCAAGGTGAAACATGGAAACAAGAATACAACCAAAATCGATCTATCATCCAATTCAACCTATGATCCATACTAGAATACCCTTAGACAGTAAATGAAAGCACTTGAATAAAAAAAATTGGTTAATGTACCTCATATTTGATGACCCACCTTCATCAAATGAGCAAGCTAGATGAATTAAAGCACTGACCAGAGCATGGATGGGAGGCATCTGAAGACTGAGACTAGTTATCTGTGGATAATCATATGGCCGGTGGTTGGCAAGCTGAAATAGCCGGAGAAAAAATTTCTCCTAGGGGTTACCCAATTGAGTGGGTAACACTACCTTAAAAAGGTATAAGTTCAACATGTGAGGAGACTAATTCATTTCATGGAGTTAAATCTGAAATGAAACAGCACCTCCTTCTTTGGGGAGAATAGTTCAGCCATATTCAAGGCAATTGATTTAGGAGACAATTATTGCAAGATGAAGCAAGAGGGCATATTTGAAGGTTGTTGGCTACATTGCAAATAAGAAAATGGCATGCTTCAGGTGATTAGAAACAGGTCTATGTGAATAGAGGGATAAGATAGCTCATGGGCAAGATGAGAGCACTGTATATATTGCCAAACAAAGTACTATTACACAACGATGACCTACGAATTTTGTCAAGGGCAAGCATCCTTTTCTTGAGCAGAACCTTTCTGCTGTACTTGCCATTATAATTCATCTCGGCTGGAAGTGACAGAGTGCAGTTTCTAATAGGATAACAGTTCTGGGAGTAGCAGAGGTTCTGAATGAGGATAAATTCAATTTCTGTTGGATCTGATGATCAAAAAAAAAAAAAAATTATTTAAGTGAATAAACAGCTAGTCTTACTAAAAGTCAGCAAGCAGCCTATATATCAATAAGCCTCATCTATGCAACTAAAAGAATAATTTGTGCCTAAGCCAGCCTATACACTATTGTACCTGGCCTGATCTATACATTATTGTGCTTGAACCAAACTGGGTTGGTGGGTTAAGTGAGCACTATTAATTATACCAGCAGCAGCACATGTACAAGCCAGAGAAGTAGTGCTTCTGCAACGCATTCCCTTTGACAAGGTGTGAAATGAGACGCAAATGATTTGGAACTTGGGTAGAAATTTATAACATCATATAGAAGGCATGTTACAGATCAATCCATCGAGCTTTGAGATAATTTTAGACAAGAAAGATGTGGTACTTAATATAGCCTTATCTTTTATCTCGTAGAGAGGAGTATGATTCAGGAGGTCAAATTTTAGTTTCTAGCAGATTACTCCTGGTTTGGAGGTTAGAACAGGTATCATGTGAACTCATGACTCATGCTCATTCATGCAAGCACCCAAAAAGTATGAGATCAGGATTAAAAGAGAACTTGCACCGCATATCTGAAGAGCAGATAAGCATGTGGTGGTTTGAGAAGCTTGTTTATTCTGATAGTTAAGTGTCCCATCAAGAGGGGTACACTGTCTAAAAAGGGTTCCAAATTCCAATTTTTACTTATCCGGCAATCACTAAAACCACTTGTCTATGCATGAAACCTTCAGATATGGTCAGTTCAGTCCTAATCTGCATGAAGTGGGATAAAGCATATTACTGTCATTACCTGGATGATAAGTGAACCCTTCCAGAATTATCCCCTTTTTCTATTTCCGATTGCCAATGAGAACTCTCCACCCATCAACAGATTGGTGCATGCGATAAATCAGTGAACAGAAAATACTAAGCAGTTGCACGTGCATATTTACCAGATTATGAAAGCACAACCCAATGGACAGTGATATATCAGTTTGATGGATAGCATGCATTCTCAGATGCAGGGCACACTGAATCTATTACACCTCGTTTATATTCTATTTTGGAAAGCATGCACATGCAAGCAGTTGCATGTGCATATTTACCAGATTATGAAAGCACCGCCCAAGGGTCAGTGACACATCAGTTTGATGGATAACATGCATTCTCAGACTTAGCACACACTAAATCTATTAATCCTCAATTATATTCTATTTTGGACAGCATGCACATGCATTCTCAGACCTAGGGCACAGTTTTCAAGGAGGCAGAGTTGTATAAAATGAGAAAACTTCATTGTATCGGGGCTGTATCACCTGAGATTGAACCTCAGGTTTGCTTGTAATTGCGAAAGGTCCTGACAAATAATGAAAGCTTAAGCGCTTGGTCCACAAACTCTCTCTTTTCATTAGAACTGAATGTTAAATTTCCTTAAAATTCTGCTTGCTGCTTGAATGAACAATCTGAAACTACTTTTCTTTTCACCAAGACACAGAATTTCTCAACAATAGAAGCAGCGGAATTAAACACAGAGATAAAGACACAATTACACAAGAGTCACAATAATTTTCTAGGGAACCCAACTGGGAAAACCCTCTCCTTGCTGTGGTATTTTATTGATAGAGTATACAGATCAAATACAAGGCAAACTGTCTATTGAGAACAGAGTTGTTCTCCTCCTAGCCTAGCCTAGACTTGACCAGAACTTTACTTGATCACAGTTCCTATCCTTTGCGCACAAACAGGCCCAAAATCCTTGTGCACTAGCCTCTCTCTTGGCTCTTAAATTCATGTGCACAGGGCCTCCTATTTTGCAGCACAAATCCCTCAATCTATGCACACTTGGTACTCAATAATACGCAAACCACAAGCAGGAAGCTCACACACAATTCTTGTGCACTCTCTCACAATCCTGTGAGCTATTGTCTTGTCTCACAACCTTGTGCACAAAACAACTTTTGAGTTTTGTGCCTTCGTCCTCCTTTTATGATATTCGATCATGCTACAACTGGCAAAATTATTTTTAGAACTTGGACTTGAGATTGATTTGTTAACTGGGTCAAACTGACTCTTCTAACTCGTCCTTGCCTCAATTAGACACTAAGGCTCTCACTCGTCTTTTTCCGAATATAAACTCGCACTTGGAGAGCCACATAACTGAGCCTCCAACAGTCGCATGAACAAACTAACTCATCCTTTGCCATGAACTCGTACTTGACAAAAGAAGAACACATTGAAGTCTTTCTTTACCAAGGCACAAGTCAAGAAGACCTTCACTCGCTATTATTTTCAACACTGAATTCTGTAACAATGCATGCATTCTTCTTATTCTTTGTAATTTAGTCAGTTTTATGAGATTTTGTGGATATTTCTTCCCTGATTTAATAAATCTGCTGCAAACCAAAGCAGTTATTCCAAACCCCAAGGATTGGTAGGGCAATGAAATTTCCCCTTGATTGCATCTGAAGTTTAAACGACCAGGATAGGGCTGTCTTTTCAGCATTGATCATTGGGTTAGAGTCAAATTACCTGGTGAGATTCATCCATCGGGGATGCCTCACTGGAATTCTCCATTGCTGCATAGACATGGGCCCTTGTTTCTCTTTGACTCCATTGGCTATGGCAGGCACCAGTCTTCCAGATTCCTCTGTAAAATTGCTAGTTTTATCATTGTGTCCTTCATCTACCCGTTGATCCAATCCATGGGTCATAGGAAAAGATACGGATATCCCCCTGGTGTTGGCATGAACCAATCTAAAGCAAGAGACATGAACGTTAGACTTTAGAGTGACAACGGACATTGTGTCTAGAGTTGCACCAAGTCTCCATTGGTAGTGCATGATTTGGTGTAAAGTCGTAAACACTATGTATGCTTTGATTACTACGCATTACATTCTTGATCATGACATTCTTGCTACTCCATGCCATGACATTCTTGCTACTCCATGCCCACAATTACCATGTAACCAATAGAAACAATAGATGGACCCTCCATAGATAAGCAAGGAAAACACCACAATCCAACTATCACAATATAAGCAAGGGCATTTCAATAAGGTCTTCACAAGAAAAAATATTTTGAAATCATTACATCTTTGTGACATTTTTTTTTTGTTATCTAACCCATGGGAGATTTGAACGCAAGGAGTTCCTTAACAGTACACACATTCACCATCAATCCAAAATCCTGCGGGCCTTTGCAACATAAATTAAGCAAAAGGTACTCAACAATTATAAAACCAAAACTAAATTCAAACCAGAGATCAACAACCATCGAGTCACACACATTTAAAAGCAATTCAAAAGATTAAGAGTTAGTCAAGTAAATCAATTAAAGAAATTGAAATACTCCGAGGGCACCAACTGCATCAAAGGCTGAACTCACAAAGGAGGTGAAGTACGATCATGACTACAAAAACTTTGGAGGGTCCCTACTCCCTAGAGCCTGGGGTTTATTAAAGACCTCAATTGCTCCATAGCTCATCCCCAGTCAGACCACCTCACCCCTGGGTACTCACCAGAGGACATCATCAAACTTTGCATCAATGCCTTCAGAGTAATAGATGGAGACAAGGGTACCTCTTCTCAGTCTTCCTCCTCTACTTCTACATTTATTTATAGTTACAGTCTTGATGTTGAGCTAGGGCTTCAAAGTTCTTTGGCTTTTTTTCCTCAGCTGCACCTAGATCTTGTTACTCTTGCCTTATGGTCAATTGTATCTTTTTTTTGGTTAGCTTTATAGAAACTAGGATGTGTTGTAAACACTCCCCTAATCTATTGACCACTTATTAGACTCTCTAATCCCGTTGACCTAGTTCTTGGTCATTTGTTGGACATTTATAGAATTATCTAATCTTATCAACGATTGACTTAAGGTCAAGCTATATATACAACTTTCAAGACATGCTATGGCCATTGTGAATTCATAGCAGTGCCATTTGTGTTGAGTGACACATCAACTTCCTTTAGGTATTGGCGAAATAACAAATAGAATGGCAAACATTGGCTCTACTAAAAAGAGTGCAATCGTTAAAAAATAACACTTCGGGCCAGCATTGCAGTGTTGGGAATTCCAAATTATAATCTCCTATCTCCCTGATCTCTCTCGAACTTCCACTATCCAAATTGAAAGAAATGTGAATAGAGAAAAAGCTGTAGAATTGAGGCTTCTGTGATCCATATCAAGTTTACGAGAGATTTTTCGGCGAAAATCACATGAAATATCATTTGTCGATGCGTTTCGAACCAACCAGTGTGGTTCATCGTCAG